>AJFL01003438.1:0-67677 GCA_000467735.1 Rhytidhysteron rufulum CBS 306.38
AGCAGCGCGTCCAGGAGGACAGGACAGGGCAAGACACGACAAGACAAAGACAAGACAAGGACAGGACAGTACGGGATAGGCTGTCGTGCGGGATGCGGCGCGTCGAGCTAGAGGTTGACGGGCGGTTGGGAACAGAACCATGAGGCAGAGAGATGAGGAAGCGATGCGGTGCGGTGCGGTGCAATGCAGCAGTTGCATGCGGGCTTGGGGGCCAGCAGCCAGCCAGATTGATTGTGATAGGATAGGATGGCCGTGTTTTCCTCGGACAACGCCCTCTTTGGTGGTGTCGCCATCATTGCGATCTGCTCTGCTCTGGAGACAGGCACACACGGCCTAACTCGCAACGTGCTGTGCTGCTCGAGAGTGAGACTGGTTGAGGCATAGGCGCGCCGGCGGGTTTGCCAGAAGCAGCCGGGCGCTCTGCTCCAGGTTTCCTTTTGACTTTGCGCTCGTCCGTAATCGCAATCTTGCTGCTGCTCGGGTTCGCGTCAATGCAGAGCAGAGCAGCAGCTGGGCTAGCCAGGCCAGCACCAGCACCAGCACCAGCAAGCACCAATACCAGCAAGCACCAACACCAGCAAGCTCCAGCAAGCAAGCTCCAGCTCAAGATTGCGGCCAAACGACGGCGAATTCCACTGCGGCATCATCATCGCATCGCCCGCCAGAGCAGCGCAAAGTCACGGGACCGCGCTATAGGATGCGGTGACAATCAGTGCGGTAATTAGGCCGCCTACCTCCAACCTCCCACTCCCGTGCCTTGTGCCTGTGCCTACCTACCAACCGCGCCTGCTCCCATCCTGCCTGCTGCACGCTGCCAACTAACTGTCTGTCCTGCTCCCTACCTAACCCTACGAATGATTCATTCAATTCAAAATTCATTGCGACCCCCCCCAGCCACGTCAGCTCGACACTGTGCTTTATTCCCGTAAGCTCGAGCGAAAGCAACGATAGATTAATTGCTTCGCCGTCGGAGACGTGATGCTTTCATGTGCCGTCATCAAAACGTCCCAAGTATCGGCCTAAATCCTACCCGAAGCCCCAGCGAGCATTCTGATTGGCCCGCCTCGCTATGCACCAGACCCCAAGGCGCCGTGTGAGAGAGTTGGGGAACGCTCAGCAGGAGGAGAGGCCATGTAACACACGCGAGGTAGCACAATGTGGTCGCATGCACTCGGAGCGTAATTGGGAGGCTGTCAATCTCCGTCAAAGTACGTCTTTATCTGTTACGACATTGCTCTGTGCCATTCACGCTTGGGGAAGCAGTTGATGTGTGTGTGGGTGGTAGTGGTGGTGGTGTCGACACACGGCTGGTGACCCGGTAGTCTGTTCTTCCAAACTGGCCCCAAAGACGGCCAGGCCAATCATGTCGCCGGTCGAACTACTGGACGCTGAGCTGAATGAGCATCAGAAAGCACTACCACCTACTTCCGCTGCATCGTCATCTTCTTCGTAGGGGGCCATGATCTGGAGGGTTGGATTACTGGATTAATGGATTATTGGATTGCCGTTGGATCTTCGACGTCTCCACGACGCCTTCACCACTCTTGACATCATCTGGAGAAATCTGGACATGCAACCATCAGCCCATGTCTTGTGAACTAAACTGGACCCCCACTATCTGGAGCTTGGAGCGTTTAATCCCGGCAGTTGACCAGGAATCAGCGGGAAGCAGGGCTCTCCTTGCAACACGCTCAAACACGGGCAAGGCCCGCACGGATTGCATCCATCAAGATAAAAGCCGGCAGAAGGAACCCTGACGCCTTGGCGAATCAGAGCCCAGCCACCCTCGACGCTTATGCACCAACGTTGGTATGTCCTGAGCTCGGTTAGAGAACTACATTTCAAAGCAGCCAAAATCGTCGCAACTGAATTCAAGGCGGGTGGCGTTGAAGCAAGTCAGGATTCAGGAAGCACCTGGGCAGGCGAGCATGAGTAAAGTTGGTTGGCGTCTTGCATTCGGCTTATCGGCTCTTTTTCTGCTTCTGCACTGCATCCTCGCGCTCGCTCCCGTATGGCTGGCCCTTGAGGCGTGCCCCCCTAACGATCTAGCCTTGCGTTTCCCGGGGAAGAAGTGGGAGAGACCCTCAAGGAAGCTCGGGAGGCATGGTGAGGGGAGGGGCCTGAGGGGATCACCACGCACGGGAAGCGGGCAGGAGTCAGGACAACTGCTTAACTCAACGTGCCCCTATCCCACATCTCCACCATAACGCGCTTTGACCGAAATGTTCAAAGCCGCGTTCGCAATATTGTTCGCACGGTAAGCAACATCCGTCCTGAAGCACCTCTGAACCTGTGATTTTGGTGATGAAAGCATGGGAGGCGGAGCAGACCATGCCGGAATCCGACTTACAGAAAACGGTAGGTCCCTCGACCTTGCATTGCTGATCCCTACTTCAGCCGGGGCGGCTAGTATGTTTGAAGCCAGGTCGGAGGAGTTCCGGCAATAATCAATAGCCATGCGACATTGATTGTTTTCTCATAATGAGAAGTTGGAAATTGGATTGGGAAAAGGTTGAAAAATAGCCACAATCGATCCAATCAGCAAATCCGCAGTGTTTCTAATTTGTTTCAGGGACGGGGATGCTCAGAGTGGCGCCTCGAGTCTGGACAAACTTCAAGGGTCGGCAGGTAATATATTCTCGATTCCGTAAATTACGCCGACGAGAATGTTCAACACCCTCACCACTTTTTCCTGCGATCGACCACACCGTTGCAGACAGGCCGTGAGCGGGAACCGGCCTACATCCTTGTCTCCCGTGAATCCGTCAGCACAAGCTCAGCGGCAGAATCTAGGCGTCAGTCTTCCCGCTCACCTCTAGTCAGCCATCCCACAACTTCTCATCAATAAAGCTCATAGTTCTTAATAACGGCGAAAGGGTCTGCTTCTAGTTACGCCCTCAACTAGATCGGTGGGTTGTGCTACTACGGTCGGAACCATTCTTCTGCAGTAGAACTGCCACCTGATGGTCGCGGCACGGAGCTTGCTTTCTATCGCGCATTCTAAAGGACCACGAGCGCTCCCCAGGTGACTCTTTGTCAAATGCAAGTCGCCGATGGATTGGACCTTGGGTGACATGTCGATGCGACCTGCCGTCAACCTTCACGTAGTGGAGGTGCAACGGCGACTCGAAATAGAGCAGTCTCTTTCGCTTTCTCACGGAGTCATCGCTGGATCTAGGCAATCCTCATTCAATACCGTTCCGTTGCACTGCAGATTTGCCCCAAATCTTGAGCGCTTTGCAATGTCAGCTTTGTAGATCTACGCACCGATTGGAAATGGTCTTCACATAATGGAGGGTCTACGGCGGTAGTTTCTTTGGGTTGCGAAGCACTGTAATGCTGATAAGGTAAAAGGTGGGTATTAGACCAGCTTGTCCCGATTCGAACAAGGAGCGACAGCGCGACTCGCCGCGAGGTGTACATGTCCAGAATATGAACCGCGACAATGCAATTCATCCATCCTTTGAACCTATGCACCATTGTGTCCGCGACGTCGTCCTCACATGTCGCTTTAAAGTAGTGGTCAAAGAGCCAGGAATTTCATCCTCGGTACCTGAATTATCTCCCTTGTTAGACGGCTAGCATCCTTGTGATTGGGGAGTCGCTCATCCCAGGGTTTCTCCGCATTCTGCGAACACCTCTCTCGGAGCATTAGTCGTATGGCTGCAAGGATTGCTCCTAGGGCTCTTCGACCACCAACCTCAACTCAACCACGAGCGTGAATGGACCTGACAGTTTCGACGCTGATAGAGCCGACGCACCTGGATACAAAGAGTCCACGCGCCTTACTCCGGCGCCGAGGATTACGAAGAAATGCTTGACGTGAAAATTGATCACGCGTGCGTGTTTTGGGCGCGATGACTTTTGAACGCGATTGATTATCGTTCGGCTGCAAGTGACAGCAACTGCACGTCGGAGAGTGACTGGAAGTTGGTATCAGGCTGTAATAACGCGCGAGCAAGCTCAATTTTCTTCGATCCCCGTGTGCCAGACGTGCAGTAGCACGATTTAGGACTCTGAATATCAGACCATTACTTTGATCCTAAAGCGGGATGGTGTTGCTCCATGCGATCAGCCAAGAAGGCTCCATAATGGTGGCGTTTCTTCACGATCAAAAGGTAAAGTGCACGCGCACGTCTTTGAAGCATGAAAGGTAATTTCACGCGTTTTAGATCCTTCATCTTGTGATGGTGCCTGTGCCGGTATTACCGAACTATCAACACCTACAGCAGTTAGCGCAGACGTCCGAGAGCGAAAACCGCATAAACAGTAGGCAAGCATCATCCTTGAAGTGGATCGCTGTTCTCGAACTCGGCAATAACGATTCATGGTTGTTTTGAATTTGGGACTTGCCCTGGGCATGAATCGATCCTTTTAGCACGATGATCTGGCAACGCCTCACCTTTTTGACAGCCGCCAAAGATCTCGGAACAGGGCCAGCATAGCAGGGCTACCTAGGTGTTGTGGCGACGGGAAGCCGATCAGCAAGCGGGTGCCGATCTCAAAAGTATGCGTTGTTCTTGTCTTCATAGGGTACCCCTTCCCGAACACCCCTCGGGCGACGCTCCGCTGATGGGTTGGGCTGACGACTGCTCTTTCAGTCGTTAGGCATAACAATGGGATTTTAGGGGGAAATCTTTTCGCTGTTCGCCGTTGACGAGTCGATCACTTGCGGTTCTGAGCGCATTTCCCTGGCCAATGATAAGGGCGGTTTTTGATTGGACGAGTGCTGCCTGCGAGGTCATGGCTGAATTCTGATACACCAGCCAACCTTCTGTGTGCTCTGTTTGGCTCGGGAATGCTGGGCTGACAAACTCGAACTGGACCTTGTCCACGCCCAGGATATAACGGTGGTTTGGTATTGTCGTGCCTAATTCCAAGAATCAGGTTTTCCCCCTTCCGAGCCAGTCGGGGGATGGCATGGGAAATGGGGGTGTTTGAAGGGCATTGTTATTGACCTCGCTTGTGCTCGAGTATGAGCATTGTGATTATGGTTCCAGCGCGTCGGGTCTGCGACAGGCGGCCAGAGCAGGATGGTGGGATGGATTGGGCTATCAAGTCGCATCGCGATGTGCTGACGGCCCACAAGAGGATGGAACTGGCAGAGTCTGGGTGTACTCCGTACCTGCCGGTGTGTGCTGCTATCCCTGGGCCTATAGCGGAAGCATTATAGGGCTGCAGTTTGCGTGGGCGATCGAAGCAAGAAATGCGCAGCACGGGGGTTTGTGTGGATGGGCGATGGGGGAGGGAAACGGATGTGATGCATTGAACGGTGAGGTGAGAGCCCTGCCTGGAGAAGCAGAAGCAGCTCGCCAGCGGTGCAGCAGCGCATGAGGGCGAGGTACCTTGGACGGCCACTCACAACGCGTGTGGTGAATTACCCGGGAGCATTACGAGAGCGTATGTTTCGCCCAATCCGGGCAAGGGAGCGCCAAGGCCCGCTTGGAATTCCAAAGACAGTGAACAAGTCGGAGGATAGGTGGCGCCGATGGCAGGTGAATGGGCAAAACGTCTTTTCCCTTTCTCGCGGCCACGCCCAACCACCGCGCATCGCACTGCAACTGCACCAACTGCACCGCATCGACGGACCAGCAGCCTAGCCCGCGGGCGGCCATCCAGCATCCAAAGCATCCACCAAGCAGGCCGGCAAGCCAGCAGCAAATCCATCATCCATCGCAATCCCACTTGCTCCCCATCCGCGATCCTCCTGCTGCTGCTCCATGCCCGTGTTGAGCGTGTGCCTGCCGGTGCCTGCTCCCTGCCCGCCTCTCCCCCAGAAGACGCACGCCGATCCTGGTGAAGGTCTGCCGGCCTCACGACACGGGTTAGGCAGGACGCCGTTGCACGACCAGCGACCACTTATCCGCTCTCAACAGCCGCGGCCAGAGAGCGCCCGTTTGGGCCATCTGCCCGTCGCTGCAGCAGGCTCACAGCAGCGTCGCAGGGGCGCCGCAGCACCCGCGGGCCAATCGCAGGGCGCAGAGGCGGCGGGCCAAGCTGCTTCGCCCCTTGAGCTGCCTCGGTGGCTTTGGACTCGGGGGCGTTTTGCGTGTTAGGGCGTTTTGAGTTTATTTCAGAGGCCCCACCCGGCCCTCACCCTGCCCTCGAGGCCGCTGAAATTACGAAGCCTTTAGTGCTCTTTCGCACCTGCACGGACGCTGCCGTTTCGCCCAGCAGAGCTCTCGAGGTCCCCAGGACGGAGCAGCAGCAGCAGAAGGGTAATAATAATAACATGTCGCATACGTCGCAGCGAGATAGGGCGAAGTCTCCGGGGAGGTATAAACAGTCGGCTCCTGTGGCGGCCCAGGTGATGGTGAGTGCCCTGCCCTGCAACCGCTCGCTCGACTCAACTCCACACCGTTGTCTGTCTCCCACGCAAACCCGTTTCCCGTTGGCTTTCCCTCAAGCCCTCTGCACATCGCTGCAAGACGCCGCATACCGAGCTATCAAAGTTACCCCAGCTCACGCGCGTTGTCTGGCATGGTAGGCCCCTTCTCGCCAAGCTGGCCTACACAGCACTACTCCTCCCCTTGTCGCACCCTGTCACGCCTGTCCCTCTCCTAGCCCAAGTCCGCCGCCGTGTCGTCGCTCTGTACAAGCGGAATCCATGCTTGTAGCCATGAGGCTTCCGCTCAAGCTACCACGCCTGGCCCGCTGCGCTGCGTTGTCTCGTCACCTTTCTTACTGTCTCCATCCTCGTCACTCATCTCCCCTAGCCCATTCATCCTTTCCTTATATCTAAATCCTTTTTGCTATCGCGACACTACTCTGTACTTTGTCCTCCTCCCCTGCTCCTCGCATATCTAAGTCGCACTCTTCGTCGCCTAGATCTCGACAGAGTTTCGGGCGAATCATCAATTGTTAGCCTGCCCTTCTTCATGCCCCTCAACCCCCCCGCAACATCACCATCACCCCCACCGTCATCTCATTGATCCATCTATTTCCCGTTCTCCTGTTGTCGCATTGGCATCCCCTGCGTTTGTTTCTTTTATCGTCGCCGCCTCCTTTCCTGTCCTCCCTCAATTCCCTCGTTTTCCTTTTTTTCTGCTACAATACCTCGGCGAGCTAGGTGCGGATTGACCCCAAGTGCGGCGTGACAGGATGCGCGCCGTCTTACATCATTCAAATTTTTTTTAAATCATGATCCACAACACCTTCAAAACACAATCGCATAAAACACCGTTTAAATATCTGCAAAGAATCGTGGCTAACTTGTGTTGCGCAATTACTAGCATCATCCCCACCCTCAAACGCAAGGCTTGCCACCGCCACAGCATCTTCAACATCCTCGACCAGGTGTAGTGCAGCAACATCATCCAGACTCGCCTCATCAATCCCAACCCGCGCAATCCCCAGCTCAAGGTCCATACGCGTCGCCGCACCCGTCGAACCCTCCTATTCCGCCGCAGCACCAGTCGCCCTACGTAGGGTCTATTCCAGGACCACCAGGACCGCAGCAACAGGAAGTTCCCTACTACCAACCTCACCCGAGCCCTTATAGTACGAACAGCGCCTCTGGAAGCTACGCATCGTCTGGTGAGTTTGTTTTGTTTTGTGTAAAAGACGCGTTTTTCCAAGTTGGGACGCGTGTCTTGGCCACTTTAAGACCTTTAATCAAACAACGACGTTGAAATTAACGCGTGCAAAGTAGCAGAGACACCTGAACTCATGGCAACCGCGGCCATGAACCGGACGTTTCCGCCCATGTACAACACCCCACAGTCGAACTCGCCTGCGTCTGTGCAATCACCACAACACGATCATCATGTCAGGCCCATGTATGGACAGCCGCCGAGCCAGATGCAGCAGCCAATGTACTATCCACCGTATTCGGTTCCCCAGCAGTCTCCCTATGCTCAGCACCCCTCGTCCCAGCAACATCAACCAATGGCTACGAACTCACTTTTGATGTCGCACAACCAAAACCAACAGATCCCGCATCAAGGATCGCACACTCCAGGAATGACCGGAAGCCCGAAATCTAGAATGTCGCAAACTCCTTTGCAACGCCCTGCTTCAGGGCTTGGCCCTCCACAGACTGCGCCTCCAGGACCTCCTGTTGGGGCCCCGAACATGCACCCAGGAGCTCCTGGCAGCAGCGTTAATCCAAATGCCGCGCCCGGTCCTATTCCTGCGACAACCCCTCTCGTAGTTCGACAGGACCAGAACGGCGTCCAATGGATTGCCTTTGAGTATTCCCGGGACCGCGTTAAGATGGAATACACCATTCGATGCGACGTTGAATCGATCAATGTGGACGAATTGCCCCAGGAATTCAAGACGGAAAACTGCGTCTACCCGCGAGCTTGTTGCCACAAGGACCAATACAAGGGCAACCGACTTCACTACGAAACCGAGTGCAACACTGTAGGTTGGGCGCTAGCCCAGCTGAACCCGTGCTTGAGAGGAAAGCGCGGACTGATCCAGCGAGCCGTGGACAGTTGGAGGAACAGCAACCAAGATCCCCGCCTAAGGAGCAGGCGAGTAAGGAGAATGGCCAAGATCAACACCAGAAAAGCCGCCGTTCAGCAAACGCAACATGGTAACCACATGGCTGGACCAGGTGGGCCAGGTGCTCCTGGTGTTCCCAATTCAGCCGGTCTAGCAGCACCCCCTAGGCAACCCGGCATGAACCTGGGTGGTGCCCAATTGCATCACCACCATGAACACCCAGGGGGAGGGCCTCCCGGAGGAAATGATGACGTTAGCGGTATGTTTCACCAGATGTGATAATGCGTGCAAATAAGCAAGCACATTTTGACGGTCATTGAATTGTTATAATCCTGTCGTTCTGCCTCTCATGTACATTACACTCCTTGATGTAACCCCTTGATACCACTGCACATATGTTGTTATTGTTTTAAGCACCCATTACACACACTCGCGCGCGCACGAAAAAAAGGATCTAGTATATGAACGTGCAAGCTAATTTTCTTTTTTCTTTTCTATAGCCGGGAATGAATACCCAGAATCCCACACTCATCACCACCAAGCCCCCAATGGCCAGAGCACCACACCAAACGAAACTCGACCAACCCAAAACTTCTACCCGAGCTTCCCAACGAGCGCTTCGGTAGGACACTCGGAGCTGCCACCCGTTCACGACGCCATGGCCCATGGCCGTTCATCCTCTCACTCTGCGACCGTTCCCGTATCGAAACAGGAGGAGGAGCGCAACATTGCTCTGTTCGGTGACCTCCCGGATTCCAAGCGCCGCAAGTTTATCCTCGTAGACGACGTCCAGCGCGGCACTCGAGTACGTGTACGTGTCATGCTAGATCAAGTCCAGATGGAGGAAATGCCGGATTCATACCGCAAATCCAACTCCGTCTTTCCACGCTCGTATTTCCCCATGCAAATGACCTCTCCTCCTGCGACTCCTCGTGGAAGCCGGGTGTTCAACGACGAGATCGAGCCCGAGAACGAGGTAGCTGCTCCCGTTGCCGGTTCGCAGCTTGTTCCTGTCCCTATGCTTGACGGAAGCGAGGCGCGAGTTCCCAAGCCGAGGATGACCAAGGCAAAGCGAGGAAAGGAGATTACGCTGAACGATTTGGGCTATCGCATGAGCTGGAGCCAGAGTCGTGTTTTTGCGGGACGGACTCTTTTCCTGCAGAAATCTCGTAAGTCTCTTGATAATACAGCGCAAGATTGGTACTAACCTACATGGCAGTGGATGCCTACCGTAACAAAATGCGGAGTACCATGGTCGCAAATGGCCAAGATGTTGTGAGCGTCGCGCCACACTTCGAAACGCGCGTTGGAAAGCGCAAATGGATGGAAAGGTCCAAGAAGGCGAAGCGAGAGCAATCGCCTTAAAGGCGGGCATACACCGTCTTGATATATCTCCCATCGAATCTGGGTGTGAACAAATAGCCGAACCCGCTATATCCGAAACCTCGAACGTTTGCAGGGCTCCCCGGTTCAACTTCCTAATCCGACACGGTAGACATGCTTCTTATCCTAGAAAACGTCTTAGACCCGGCCTGTCCCGACGCTCAAAGGCTCATCCTGGGTTTCTCCAGGGCCTGGTCTGACTTCTTCAACCTGTATCTCACAGTGCCAAGGTATTAGCCTTTGCATGGTCTCCTACCACTCTAACACGACTACGTTTGTTCTTATGATTCGATTATCAAGGAGCTTCATTGCTTCTTTCATGATTGCTGGCTTTCGATACCCACAAGTCATGGCATGTTCATGTTATACACGATGGCTTTCTTCATGTTAGCCTAATGATTTTACTTTTTTATCTGATTTTCTCTTTTTTCTTCTCTTCTTTTACGACAGCGATATATCCCATAATCATGTCATGGTTTGCACCTTCGGTTTTAACGGTTCGATGACTTTCCTTTCGATATGCTAAAGGGAAGGGTATAAGATGCCACAGGTTATTCGGGTCTCTTTTTTTTCAAAAGGGAAATGCTGGGTTTGATTGATTCTGGTTCTTTATATGGTTTTTATAGGTTTCGGGCGTGTGTATAAGGATAGGGTACCGGGCATGGGATGGGATTCAATGGCACATCAGTTAAGTATTGTGTAATGTTTATGTCTCTTGAGAAGATTCGGGAGAAGAAATAAGGCACTCTCTGATGTGGTGTGTCATTGTTCTACGTAGATGGAAACGAAAGTATCCATAACTCAATACAAGATAGAAAATGACCTACCTAGGTAGCCAGGCGTGCACCTATGCAAACAAGTGAAAATGAAACAATGAGCTGCAAAGCAAGAGAGGGGGGAGGGAGTTCCCAGCAAAGAATTCCCAGGTCCAACCCACGTTTCCCGCACCACGTTTCCTGTAACCAAGCAAGCAACTCAACTACCGAGACGGAGCATCCAAGGTGCCTTACACCCCAAACGCGCAGCAACAAGCAAGCACCTTGCACATCTATGCAACATATATGTGCTCTCAAACTGCCGAACCAAAATCACACTAGCTTCAGGGGAAGCATGTACCGTAACAGGATATTTGCTCGAGGGAGGATGGATGCTGGATGTTCAGGGTAAATAAAAAACGGTGGTTGGGAGCGCTCGTCCCAAGTGTTCTGGACCTTGGAACCGGTCGCTGGTCGCAGGACGCATGCATTGGGGGGGGTCCTACGAGCGTGCGTGCGTGATGGGATTGAGGGTTTCGTTCTTGTTCCCCGACAGGCACGTCCCTGTCTGTCAAATGTGTCAAGTTTTTTGAGGGATGGTAGTGTTGTGGGATAGACCTTGTTTGTTGGTGTTTTATGTTGGGATGAGGATGGAGGGAGTGAGTGAGTCAGGTATTCATTGTGTTTTGACAAAGGACTTGGGTTGCTTGACTCTTTGCTTGACAAGTGAGTAAGTAGTAGTGTGTAACGGGAAATACCGATCAATTTCCATGGTTTTTACGGCGTATGATTCCTTCGTTCATGGGGATGGGGGAAGGAAAGCGTGGGAAGGAAGGAATGAAGATCCTATGGTCTCGGTCGTGGTCCTGCTCGCGGTACACGACACGGTTGAAAATGGCGCAAACGATTGAGATTAGGATTTCCCATTTCCCAGATTTGATGTTTTTGTGATGAAGATCAGAGGTTAACGTAAGTGAACGCCAGGTTTACCTAGGTTTACCTGGGTAGCTAGCTACTAGCAATACCTAGACCCCGTAAAAACTCTAGATTCAGTTCTTACGGATCTTCATTCATTACGCGTCAGATGGGTTCGTTACATGACTCTTTGTTTTTGACCGACCGGTTGTTGGTGGATGGGGGCTTGGTTGTAGATCCCTTCCAAGTTTTTTTTTTTCTTTTCGGTTTTTTTTGCTTTTGTTGGTTTTTTGTGGCATGAATCGTGGAAGATGATTTCCCTGGTCATGTGCCTGAGCTTCTTTGCCCAGGTGCTTGATTTCGGGATGTGCCATGCCATGCTATGCCATGACTTACTCTACCACTTTACTTACACGGGCTAATAGAATCGGAGATTTCCTTCGTAGGAGAGGTTTCCCGTTTAAGTTGGAGGTGTTACTTGATTTGGATGGATGAGGCATCGCATGCATGCATGCAGTCAAGGTTGGATTTTTTGTAATGATATCTTGTTTTTTATGTTTCATGTTTTTATTTTTTTCCTTGGTTATTTGGATAATGACTCGAAGGATCATTTGTTATTACGACATATACCTTTTTATCTGATTTGGGCAGGTTGAGACGGGTACGAGTGTTGGTGTGATGGTTAATCTTTTGAAGTGTTGGTTGATTGATTCGTTGCTTATTCTACATCACTTTCATCATCCTCTTCCTCCTTCATATTCCTTCTTGATGACTCTAACTACCCTACTACTCATTCATTCATTCATTCACTCGCAAGCATTCACATACATCCATCATCCATCTACCAGCTCCCACACCAATAAAATCAGATAACCCCCATCAAATAATCTCCGAACCCCAACCGGCCCTACTCAACCCAAACGCTTAACCAATACAAGCTTATCCACCCCCGATCCACGCAAGCCAGCCACCGTAAACCCGTTTCCGCTATCTCAACCGCCACCGTTAAAAAACCGATCTTCCATGTCCCTAAACCATCTCCACTTAATTCCTGATCTCGACCGTGGTTCAGCTGGTGCAGAGTCCAAGTAGCGTTGCCGTGGTAGGCGCAGGGAGGTCGCGTGGCAGGCTTGTTCTCGGAGATTGTGGCGGTGGATGTGATGACGGGGCTCGGTTTTGGGTTGCTTCGTTAGGTAAGTATCGTTGTTTTGTTACGTTATGGTTTGTTTTGGTGGCGATTGTAGATGCATTTTATGTCGAGTGGGAAGGATGGTGAGTGAATTGATTGAGAGGATATCTCTAGTTGATGATAATTAAATTTTTTTAACACTAAGTCTACGAGATTGTCTACATGAATGTGTTGTGTATCTGAAGATGGGACTAGGCTCTTTCTCATCTTGAACGAAATATTCTTGCTTCTATGTTATTTTGCTGTGAACTTGAAAAGGAGGGTTTTGGGGAATGAAGATGAATGTTATTCTACGTCTCGGTATTTTTATATTTGATGAACGCGTTTGTATATTATTATCAAGATCAGTAGCTCTACGTCAAACGGTGTCAATTCCCATCATAACTCATAACTTTATCCTCATCAACCATCCCTTTCATGATTTCTCTTCCTCCTTGAACTCAACTAAAGCGGTTCCAGCTTTACACAGGTCCTACAGCTTCGTCAGTACATGGTATCAATGTAAAGAGATACGGGAGACTTACCCCTTTGCCATGGACAATTCTTGCGATAACACCATCATGAGGACTCCTAATTACAGTCTCCATCTTCATGCTCTCAATCACGACAAGTGGCTGGTCCTTCTTCACTTCCTCACCTTCTTGGACCTCGACTCTAAGTACCTTGCATGGCATAGGAGCCAATACGCTATTCGTGACATCTTTAATGCCCAAAGCCTTCTCTGCCCATTTAGGCATTGTCAGTTGAAGTCTGTATTGCTTGCCTTGTTGGAATAGGGTTATGCGATCTTCGTCTCGGATGAAGGTTGTTGAAAGCCGTGTATGCGGATAGAAGCTTGTTACTTTATTTGAAGAGTCTAGGGAGCTTGTTATATCGGAATATTCAATGTCGTTGATGGCAACGGTGAACCTTTCCGGGTCGGTTTGCCTGACACGAACAGCTGTTGATTTGCTGTCGCCCTTGCCATCTGCCGGTATTTCGACCAGATGGATCTCACGTTCCTGAAAGCTTGCTCCCAGTTTTCCAAACCCACCAAATGGTGATGTAAAAGGACTGTTGGTGATTGCTTGGGATTCTTGGAGCAGAACCCCAATGGCAGCTTGAGCATACACTTCAGGCTTTAATTCGTCCCGGGCAAATAGCTCTGATCGGTGCTTTTCGATGTAGCCTGTTTCTACTTCACCGGCTACAAAGCCTGGACTAACACATACTCTCTTTAAGAACTCGATATTCGTGATAGGTCCGGCAACCTCGTAGTCTTCTAGAGCTGCTCGCATCTTTTGAAGTGCCGCCTGTCGTGTCGGGGCTTGAACGATAAGTTTCGCAATCATAGGGTCATAATGTGAAGATACCTCATCGCCTGCGATAAAACCAGCATCTATTCGAACAGTAGGGGTGGGTGTTGGCGTGCGAAGGTGGGTAAGAACGCCGGAGTCAGGAATAAAGTTCATGTCTGGATTCTCTGCGTAGATTCGGGCTTCGATAGCTGCTCCTCTTGATGCAATTTGTTCCCGTATCTCTTCCTGTGTTAGAGGCAATTTACCTCCTTCCGCAACTATCAGTTGCCATCTCACCAGGTCCTCTCCGGTAACCATTTCTGTTACAGGGTGCTCAACTTGTAAGCGTGTGTTCATCTCCATAAAGAAGAATTCTCCAGTGTCGTTATCGAAGATGAACTCGACTGTGCCAGCACCCTCATATTTCACAGCCAACGCTGCTGCTCGTGCCTTCTCCCAGATGTCCTGACGAATCGCTTCGTCCAAATGCGGGGCGGGTGATTCTTCCAATATCTTTTGATGCCGTCGTTGAATGCTGCAGTCACGTTCTCCAAGGGCGACACAATTTCCATGCTTGTCTGCAAATACCTGCACTTCAATATGCCGCGGCGTTGTGATGTACTTCTCGACTAACATAACCTCATCTCCAAATGAATTCCTTGCTTCCGACTTTGCGGAGTCGAGTTGGCCAAGGAACTCTTCTGGTGTCCTTGCTATTCGCATACCTTTTCCGCCTCCGCCTTTCACGGCCTTTAATAGAACAGGGTAGCCGATCTTTGCTGCCTCGTCTTTTAGGAATTGGGGGTCTTGGTTAGAGCCATGATAACCGGGAATGCAGGGAACTCCGGCAGCATTCATAATGTTTTTGGATTCGCTATGTCCCTGTAATTAGCTTTGTAAGAATGCATTGGGGATGCAGAATACCTCTTGCTCCCCATGGCTTCTATAGCTTGCCATGGAGGCCCAATAAAAGTTATTCCAGCTTCCGTACATTTTCTTGCAAAGGTTGGGTTTTCACTGAGCTGTGTCTCCGTCAGCATTCATTCCTGTACCCAATGCTTCCTGACGGAGCATACAAAGCCATAGCCAGGATGGATGCCTTCACAGCCCTCTTGCTTTGCAATCTGTATTATCCGATCGCCGTCTAGGTATGCAGTAGGGTCACCGAGGTTAATATTGTAGGGAGAGCTTAGAGCATGCTGGGCGCGAGCATCTGGGTCGGTATAAAGGGTGGTCGTGCGTATCCCATACTCGGATGCAGTTCTGCCTACCCGCCTTGAATGTATCTCGTTAGTAAAGAAGATTAATTAGAAGGGGATGCGTACAGAGCAATCTCTCCACGATTTGCTATTAGCACCGAGGTCAAAGGCTTTAGCTGGACGGGAGCTGTGGAGCTTCGGCGGAGCTGGGAAGTTAAACTGGGGTTCACGAATCGGGAGATGTGAGTTGACTTTCGAAGAGCACGCATATTGTTAATGTGGAAGTGATCAATTCATTGCAAAGCCAGGGGGGTCTCTAGCAAGAAGGATATGTACTTGAGAACATGGGCATTCAGGCCTCGGCATTGGAGATGGAGGTGGAAGTGGGTGAATGAGCCGTCTCAAGCCGTCTGCTTACCCCGGATCTTGGCAGTCCGAGCTCCAAGCCGATCGCCGTCCACCTCACCTGGGCATTCGACATATGACATTGACATTCACCCCCTTCACCAAACACGCCTGCCACGCCGACCACCCATCTCGCTCAGCTTCAACTGCCTGCGCTAGGCATGCAGGAAGTTGAAGCGCGCATGCCAGCGGGCCCAACCAATCAATAATCAATCTCCAGTCCGGCTTCTGTTTGTTGCCGCGCAATCACCGACTGAGCTGTTGTTGACGTACCCATCCGTACTTTCAAGTCCCCTTCTAGGACTACTGCGACTCGGATCCAGGGAACAGAAACCCAAACTTCCAGCCGTCATATATCTCCTCTGCCCACGTAACTCTTATCAATACACGTTTGCAACCCAGCACCGCATCAACGCGTTGGGGTCTCATGCTGCATACATCCACGGCCTCTGCAGCTCTCCACAAATCCTATTTACCTGCAATAACCCGAGGTACATTTGCGCATTTGAAGGACCTAGACTGTCCTGTTCCGTTGCGCCAGGTTACACTGCACGGAGATTGCAACACCAGCATGAGCGACTACGGATCAGAGCTAGAAAATCTTGAAGATGGCGAAGAATTTGATCCTTGGTTGTATATTGAAGAAGGATATCATTTAGCGGTAAGTTGCATATTACCTGCTGTTTCCCCTTTTTTTTTGCAGACACCCGCTGACCATTCATCACATAGGACGAGCTGGCGGAACATGCAATAGCCTCTCCCCCACCATCCGACTATATGGATGATGTGCTCCTCGAAGACTTTGATATGTTCGAATACTGGTACGATATTGAAGAAGGTTCGGACGCTGGTGACGCGCCAACCACGACAACGGAGAACAAGGTGAAAACTGGTTCAAAGAGGAAGAAGCGAGCGCGTCAACTCGAAAAACGACGTAAACTGGAAGGTGGTTGGGCAAATGTTCCACGACGTTCGATCTCACCCACACCCACGGTTCTCTTTCGGTCGCAGGCGGAAAGGAACAAGCAGCAACCTAAGAAATTTGACGAAACTTCGGCACCGTATGCCTTGACGCTTGGAGATCAAATAGGAAAAATCCCTATTACAGGAAGTTCTGCAAAAGATGAGGCTGCAGATATTGGAAAGGGAAAGCATAGCGTGAACCAGCCATCAATATCAGGGCCGTTGACACCATCCCAGGAAGGAGAATGGAGTGATATGGAAGAGGATCCCCCTTCGACAGATGGAATTACTTCTGAAGCATTAATGGCGGCTTTGCAAAATCGTTTGGGGGGATCAGAAGGGCTTCCGCCAGGCTTGGATCCTTCACTTTTAATGGGCTATATCACGCGGATGATGGCTGGAAATGAGGCATCCGATGATATTGCAGGTGAGCTGGCGGATGACATCTTGGATCGCGAAGAAGATGATCCCCTCGCCGCTGGTATCAACTCCTGGCTCTCCAATCAACAAGGTGAACCCAAGGAGGAAGACGAACAAGAAGCAGTTGAAGCTGAAGAAGTGGCGAATGAACAATCGAAAATATCCTCAAATGTGCCCCCAGAATCTTCGAATGCCAAGTTCCCGCCAACTCCCTCTTCCATTGATACCAATACCCATGTCACCACATCCAAGAAATACCCCAAGAAGCCTGCCAAGACCGCCCAAATCAAAGGAACCGACAATAACGAGCCGCCTAAAACTCGAAAGAGAACCGCGGACGAGATGGGTCATGAAGAGCCTGACGTGACCTCCAAACGTGTCACTCGATCCTATAACGCCCCGACAGCTGCCAGCCAAGCCAGAGCTGAAGCGACTTCTAAGAGGGTGACTCGAAGCAGCAAGAACAAAGGCCATTAATTACTCACTTATCCTCCATTCTATTTCTCTCTTCGGGGTGTGCCTACACATACGTAGGACCCTTCCAAAAGTATCTGAACACCTGCTGTTTCATATAATCAAGCCTCTGGGGACATAGGCCCTAGGTATTAGGGCCATGTGGCACCCAAAGCCCGTTGCTAAGGGGCTTTGGCCTCGAAAAGAACTGTTACCCAGCGGCAGGGTGTTCGGATACTTTTGGTAAGGTCCTCCGTATATTAAGGCATATCAACGGGAATGGTGTCTGCATCATGTTCATGGCGTTTGCTATTACATAGGTAGCAGGTTTTAAAGACCTGAATATACCATTGGAGTATTAGGGTTAGATACCATAGGGCATGGGATATGCATTGGGCAGGCGTTTCTTTGAAATTAAGATGCACTACATAGTCCATAAGAACGATAATCCAAATATGTATGCTTGAATTCTCAATATCATTGTACACATGGAGTTTGATGTTGTATTCATCATGAACCGTGAATGGGAAATGTGCACACCAAAAATGATGCATGGGGAAGTCAATAGACAGGCTTCGGTAGTAGAAGTGGCACTTGGGTGCTGATATCGGTTTTTTGACCCCACCGAAACCCCTCTAATCCCAACGATGAATATCCAAATGTGAAGGGTGATGAAGAAAATCGTCGAAGGAAATGAAGACCACTAACCAACCTCCTCAAACCTAAACACCAACCATACCTCACTCAATCCAATCCAATTCAAAAATCTGGAATAAATTATACTACCTAACCTACTTACAACCAACCACCAAGAAGCGCCCCCTAATGTAACTACTATCACATATGCAAACCCCAAACAAGGCAAAGAACGTGGGGGGAAAATATTAAAAGGAGAGGGAGGTCTTTACCTACCTACCCACCCACTTACCATCACACCTACCTAACAACATATATAGTATGTATAAGCAACAAGCAACATGTAACAACAAGTTAGACCAAACAACACACATGAAAACAAAGGCAAACAACCCCAAAGGACAAACAGAGTCGCACCGGCAAAGCAAAACCGAAAAAAAACCAAAGCAAAATCAAAAGAATCATGGGTATCCATTAAAAACCATCGTTACCCACCTCCCCACCCACCTGCCTAACCACCCACCCACCACACCCTCAATAACTAGGTAATCCCACAAAATCCCCTAACTCTCCAGATCCGAAAAAAAAAACAGTGCAGAAGCGACGAAGCGCAGAAGAAGCCAACTCCCTAAAGTAACTATCTCCCCCCTCCTCCCCCATCAATCAAGAAAGAGGATACGGGATAAAATAGCTAGGAAGAAGGAAAATATGACAAAAAACCAAAAAAACTCGCTTTTTCAATGCATGCATGCAAAAATGAACCCAAGCCCAATATACCAACCATGCCTACCGAACCAGACCAGACCAGACCATGCAAGTGATTGATTGATTAGAATAAGAATCGGTTCAATCGGTCAATAAAAACACCTTAAACTCCACTTTCGGCACTCTTCCTCAATGTACTTTGACCCCCGAGCACTATGCTTCGTTCTCTCATCCGCCTTTTAGAAACTAATCCTATCGATCATCATCCTCGCTCCATTCTTCCTCCTCGTCCTCTAGATTCTCCATCGCCTCCTTGATAAACCCACTAGCCTTTGGATCCAAATTCAACGCGATGGTGAAATGCCTGATCGCTAAACTCTTTTCTCTCATCATTTTATATAGCTTGCCAAGCATAAAATGTACATTTGCGTCATCCGGCGCGGAATCCTTGAGCACCTTCAATTCCTTGAGTGCTTCTTCCGGTTTGCGGAGTTTCATGAGAGCCTGTGCTTTGCGGAAGCGGGCGAGATTCGAGCGTGGATCGAGCGTTACGGCGTGAGTATAATGGGTTAGAGCTGCTTCGGTCTTCTTAAGTCGATCGAGGACCTATGTGATGTTAGTACTTGTGAGGTTATTTGAGAATGGAGATGAGACTAACCGCGCCAATACGGACGGCTAATAAGGAATTGGTTGGGTTGATCTGTGCCGCTGATCTATAATGCTGTTCCGCAACATCGTATTTGCCCATTTTTTCGTACACTTGTCCCAAACCATACCAGCCATTGTAGTGTCTAGAATCGGCACTGATGGCCCATCGGTAGGCAAGAAGCGCCTTATCAAACTCTTCGTTCGCTACATGCTCGTGTCCCTGAAGGGTATATGCGTAGGCAAACTTGGGATTCAACTGCGTTGCACGTTTGAAGCACTTGATGGCCTGATCATGCTCACGTTGCAGAGAAAACGAATTGCCGATTGCGCACCAAGCTTGTGGAGAAAGGCGATCATGTTCGATAAGTTCGTGGGAAAGGCATGCGAGTTCGGTGTCTTCTTTCAGTTGCCAGAGAACGTTGGAATAGACTTCGAGATCCTCCATTCGTGATGGTGCCATCTTCCTGATGCGTCCAAAGATCTCCTCCGCTTCCAGATACGAAGAACGTTCATAGTAAGCTTTGCCAATTTGCGCGAGTACCCAGGGTGTTTCGCGCTGTTGGGTAGGGACCGAGGTGAAGATTTGGAGGGCTTGTTGGCAATCGTAGCGGCTAAGATAGAAATATCCAGTCCCGAGTTTGGACAGTAGATCCAAGAGCCATTGTAACGCTTCCTGCTCGCGAAGCGGTTCCTGAGCAGATATGTTCGCCATCTTTGGTATTGATGGTAGATTAGCATTTGACGGTCTTGGGTCCTTCATATTGGGATCTGGAGCATCCACCGCTTTCCTATTCCCACTTACGACTCGCCCAACCGTGGATGTGGTTCCGGTGCGTCCCTTGGTACCTGGAGCCTTTGCTTTTCTGAGCTCGCGCCTCTCACGCGTCTCCGCGTCCCGCCCTGCTGTTTGCGCCAGCCTACTACTGGACGGCCTCATTTCCCTGAACTGAGACAGAAGCCTAACACTCCTCCTCTGAGGAGCTGCCGTAGGATCGGGTTGTGCTGATGAGGGCGGTTGGGCCGCATGGCCCGAAACAGTTCGCTTGTGGCCATTTTGAGCAATCGGTCTGGGGATTTCTGTAGCGTCGGAGGTCTCGGAACCCGCCTTATGTCTACTTCGTGTAGTTATCGTCTTTGCTCTGGGACCTTCCATGGCAGAATCAGTTGCGTATGAATGTAGAGTCCGTTGTTTTCGTAAGGGTGCTTGTGGTGGCTCGTGTCCATGATCACGAATCACAGGTCCTCCTCCATCGCCCATCATGACATCGTCATCAAAATTATGTATATTAGAAGTAGGCGTTTCGGCATCGATATAATGCGCGCCGTTCAAGGCGGGTATGCTGCCGTTGAGTTTTGATAGCAGGTTAGATCCTCCGAGGTTAAGTCCGATGTCAGCCCCTGCGCGAACAGACGGGTTAAAAGGGTCAACCTCGGGAGTGTTTATGAAAGGATTCTTTGATGTTTCTTGTGGTGCTTCTAATGGAGAAACATTACCATTAGAGAGCCCCGGATGAGAAAGGAAAGCCGTCATTTCTGGAGTCATCTTGAAGATGTTAGACGGTCGTACCACGGCACCGGTGTCGCAAAGCTGTACGAAAGCGTCCCACATGAAGGGATTCATCTTTAGAGATTCGACAAAGTAGTCGACCGCTTTTTTGGAATCGCCTTGAGCTCGCCATAGCTTGCCGAGTAAACAGTTGACGGCTGCTGCGTCAGGGAAATGTCGCCGCGATGTCTCGGAGTGCTTGTCTACATCATCGGATGAGTTGTCTGTTTTCTTCCTCGTAATCATGGGGGATCGAAAAGTACTCACTCCAATGGTTGAATCCGCCCCATTGTCCTCTCGCTCGATCTAGGGCGTTGATCCCCTCTACATATTTCTCCAACTCCAAACAAGCTTGCGCAAATACGTACGAGCACCCTAGATGCTGTCCCCTGTATCCTTTTTCTCTCGAATAATCATACGCAGCTTTTATCCGTCCTAGGCGAATGTTGCATAGCGCAATGAGGTGGGCGGCGTCCGGGTTTCGTGGTTCAAGACCGTGCAGGCGACCGGCGAGGAACAAGGCATTTTCTAGCAGGTCATTGTCGAGGTGATAGTATATCAGTTGCCGCAGTTGGACTGCGATGCAAGGGTTCGTGGGAGCCATGTTCAGCGTTGGTTTTACCCAGGGTGAAAGTGGCGGGCGGCGTTTAAAGATTGTAACTACGAGCTCTTGACAGGAACGAAGCTACCCATAGGGAACGTCAGGCTGGAGGGAGAGGAGGTGAACAGATCCTTATTGACCATGAATGCGATCCCGGAGAAGCTCGCAGGGGTATCCGGGTGAGAATAGGCAGTGTTGCAGGAGAAGATGATGTTTCTGTGTCGCTTTCAGCGTGTTAGTAACAACATCAATTGCCAGGGCGCAACAAAGTCCAAACACGGGCAGTCGCTGCAACAAGCGCGCCGAAAATGCAACAGTAATATACCTTGAGAAAGAGCAAAGCACCGCGGCGGGGGGCTTGTGGGATACCAGGCAGCGAAGGGGAGGTAAGAAGAGAATTGGGAGGATGGCGATGTACTTCGCGCCGTCCCAGTTGATGTTGTGGTTGTGGTTGGGGTGCGTGTGCACGGGCCACCGTTGCCCGCCGCCAAAAAATGCCCTGTGCCTGCCTGCCTTATTATGCCAACCACTTCGGTGAGCGTCACACTTTGGAGAGAGCATCGTAGTATAGAACCACCCCCCCACCATGGCGCAGGTACGTCTACGTACAAAACAAAGTCCAATTCTCTTTCATCCCCTCATATTCTGACCTCTCCCACAGAAAGCAGCCAAAACCCTTGCAAGCCGCAACACGGCCCGCCTCAATCAGACCCTCTACCTGTCCTTGGGAATCCACGCCTGGTTCATCATCCTCCGGTGTCTTGTCTGGCGCTCGTCATTCACGCGCAAATCCCTCCTCCTCTACGTTCTCTTATCCCTCCCGGCCGTGTTCATCCAATTCCAATTCGAACGCATCGGCCGCCCCATCTATGGTGCCGGCCAGGGCGAGATCAAGCGCAGCGGCGAGGATCTCGAAGCCAAGGGTTTGACAGAGTACATGTGGGATGTCTTGTACTGGACGTTTGGCTGTGTGATTCTGGCCGCTGTTCTCGGTGACTGGGCGTGGTGGTGGTGGGTGAGTGAATCATTTGGACACCCTCTGCATTGGATGAATGCTAATGAGACATGTCTTGTGCAGGCTGTGATACCGGCTTACTCGGTCTATCTTGCATACACTACCTTCATGGGTGCGCGCCAGGGTTTTGCGCCTGATGCTGCCGGTATTCCTCAGCCGACGAGCAAGCGTCAGCAAAAGATGGAGAAGAGGGGTGGTCAGAAAATGCAGTACCGATAAGGTGGCATTGTGCGAAGAGAATCCTCTTCTTCTGAGTCTTCATATGGATAGAGGCGCCGAAAAATCTTGCCCCAAACCGCAATACACCATAGGTAAGAATCCTTCTGTCTACGTGCCAGAGCGGGTACAATGTTTGGTCATAAAAGAACGTAAACGCTTGAGAAGATGAAAGAAACGATGATCCGCTCAACGTTCCGAGGCAGCTGCGGGTAATGGCGGGCTGCATGTAATGATACAATAACGTAGCACAAAATATGATACATATCTTCGTAGCTGGGGATTGAAGAACATATACAAACCAGCTTTTACCCCTCGACCTTTGTTGGTATCTTGACTTGGCCTTTCTTTCTGTCCTCATGCGGCATGCCATATCTCCAACCAACACCCTTAGGGCCTCTTCCGTCTAATCCGGCATCCTCTACACTCACGTCTTGGAAGACGAAATCCCATCTCCTTCCGGGAACAACATGACGTCGCTTAAGTGCAGCTTGTCTTTTCTCTTCAGCTTTCCTTTCCTTTTCCCTTTCCGCCTCCTGACGTTCCTGTGCAAGCTTCTGGCGAGCTTGGAAGCTGAGGCCAGATATTAATTCACGCTCTGCGAGAACCAGCTCGGGGTGAGGAATACGTTGGTCTGCTGGGAGAAGATTATTATCGAATGCTTTTCCAGCATCCTCACGGGTGAAAGTCCGTGACTCCGCTACGGGGACGAAGAGTTGCTGGCGTGTAGCGGGATGTACAGGCAAGTCGTTGATAGGTTCATGGCTTTTAGGCCGCATATTCTGATTTTCGGGTTTGGAAGGATCAATGTAAGGTGTCCTAGGAAGCATCGCAAGAACGGCTTTGGAGTAAGGTGTAGCAAGTTTCTTGCCCTATTATTTTTCTTGTTAGCAAGTCCTCTTGGAATAAAAAAGGCAGAAAAAAGGGATGTTATAGCAAATATTCAGAAAGAGCATAGCAAAAATTTTGTAACCATGTAAAATGTCTTAAAGACTAATCGAATTTTGTTTGGTTTCTCATCATACAAGCCAAGATTAGAGAGAAAGATGGGAAATGAACTGACCTGTGCTAACCATTCCTTTTCCATCTGCTTCAATCGCACCACAGCACCAACACGCTCGTTGGATACACCAAACTCCACACTGGCTAGGGAGACCGAAACGCCATCCCCCGCAACTCTACGATAGATTGCTTCACGAAGCTCGTCGCTCAGCACAGCCTGGCTCATGAAATAATCGTTTGCTGGGAACGGTCTAAGATCTTGATATGTTTCACGTGGCAATCCATCTCCATCCTTTCGGCCTTTGTCCATCTCCTTCCCTTCCGCCTCCTTCTGTTGTTCCTTCAAGATTTCAGCATCCAACTCATCCATTGGCTCTTGACTATCCTCCCCTTCCTTCTTAGACTCATTCTCCACGCCCTCTTCGCCCTCTTCGGCGGGTCTAGTGCGTCGTAGCAGATTACCCTCCCTGTCGTATGCGGAAAGATAATTTGTTGAATTTGGTAACGGTTTACGAAAATTTTCACCGGGGCCATTCAGCCAGGCATACATTTTCTTTCGCCTCCTTGTCACCTGCCGACATGATGTTTGGGAGAAATCGCGATGAGATCTAAGAGGGGAAGAAATGTATTGAGGGCGGATGGAGGGAGTCGTGGAGGAGAGGAGGGAAGAGCTGAATTTTTTAGTGCGTAACCGGGGAGGCATGGTAAGGTATGAGAAAAAGTTATTACATATACAATGGTGATGAAGTAGAAAAGCGATTGGGCAGCAACTACAAGTGTTGCGTGTCGAAGATCGAGGAGGATGGTTGGTGTGGAAGAAAATCAGAGAAAGCGGTTTCGCCAAGCACCGAAAATTAAAATGCGAATCACGTGATTGCCCGCTTCACCATAGTTTAGGATTCAAACAGAATGTTATCCTATTAAGGGGGTGTGACTGTTCAAAGAAAGTGGATATCAATCTAATGTTGCAAAGATTTCTGTTCTTGAGGAATATAACCAGTAAGACTTGAGATACGCGATTGATTGCTTTTGCTAAAATGCGTAATCGGACTGCTAAGGCGGATGTGATTAAGCCCTACACTGAGTTCCATTCTATGTCCCAAATTGAACGCCTAACAAGGAACAAGATGATGTTGTTAAACCTCCACCAGAGAGGGTTAGAAGAAAAGATCCAGTACCTAGGTAAATGCCACAATGAACAATTGCAGTAAGGACAGGAATTCCCCCCCAGCTCCACAGATGCCGCCGGGCACAGCATGTTTCTAAATAATCATGAGCTTACCCAAGTTCCACTGAGAAGAGATGATAGCACCCCAAGACACACAAAAACCCGCCATGCAATGAAGAACAAAGACAATGTCTGCTCAGCTAGATAATAGCGCCGTACCAATGTGTGCCCAGGCCAATGGAATGACAAAAAACCCCGTTGCAGATGAACTGACAGTGAAGTAACGGCCCCAAGGCAGCAGTCGAAAGCTTAGGAAAGATAAAGATCCTCTGGCAATGTTCCCACACACACTCGCCCAATAAGACCTGCTTTTTCTGAATCCCTGGAAAATGAGCTCGAGAAAACGACCGACAAATGCAGCCTGCCGGATGCACCAAGCTAAGAAGGGAAAAAATCCAACCATTTGCGCCCTGTTCCGACCCAACAAAATCAAACGCACAAGGGGGAATCATCGCTGTATGCTCGAAATTTGAATCCTCCCCAAACAGACGCAATGGCCTTCGATGGAGTTCCACGCCAGTACCCATGCCCGTGCTAGAATGTGAAAAAGAAAGGAAAAAATGAATAGCCAAAAACAAAACAAAACACCACGCAATGACTGAAGTGACAGGATATAACGTGATAACAGACAAGACAAAACTCCGGATTTCATCAGGCATTACGGCGTCAAAAACTGTCTTAGATGGGAACCCGTCTAACGTCCCATCATATACTGGGGGTAATTGCCGTTTAGACCACCGAATCCGGTACTGGTAACAGGTGTAGGAAGACCTGTCCCTAATGGTTGCGTCCTGAGGGGACTAGCCAAATCGTTAGAGCCTACCCCAAAGTTTCCGTTTGAATATATGCCAAAGTTGGACGCTCCGTTCGTATGAACAGGGGTGGAAAGTCCTGGGGCTGGAAGCCCGGGAGGGGGCCCCGTGGCCGTTGTAAACCCTGGTGGAGTTGCTAGGCTGCCCCCAAATCCTGGCATAACCGATGCAGGTGGGACAGGCGATGCCGAGCCCATCGTGGCGGATTGACCGGTTCTAACACCCAAAGGATTCTTGGAAAAGCTCAATCGAATGCCGCCCTTGACGCTATTATGTAGCGGGTGACCATACAGCTCGTTTAGCGCCTTTGTAGCAAAGGAAATGTCCTCAAATTCAACAAAACACATAGGACCGTTTTGCTTTGTTCGGAAACATAGTCTCTTATAGCCGCGTTGCTTGGAAAACATGGCTTTTAGCTCATCTTCAGACGTGTCGATTGGCAAATTACCCACGTAGAGGGTATTACACGGTGGGTTTTGGTCGGCCGGATTCACTGGTGGATAGTTGTGTCTCGGAAAATGCTGATTAAATTGCTGATAATTTCCATTCGGTCCCAAGTTGTTCATAGCGGCCGGAATCGTGTGGGGAGACATAGCTGACATGGACGTGCTCGGTGACTGCATCGTGGCAGCAGAACGTGGAGATGTATAGTTTGGCAAAGGCGGAGAACCCATTCCGCCTGTGCCGTTTGTGTTGAGGGACAGGGCAGAAAACCGGCCCACAGGAATGGAGGGGTTCGTCGTACGGCGGGGAATCGCTGCCTGCACAGATGGACCACCCGTAGCATAACCAACCGAGTCCTTGAGCAAGCCTTCTGTCTCGTCATCGTCTTGTTCGTTAATCACGGTTTTCCCTAACTTTCGGTGGGTGAAGGAGGTATGGACAGGCGACGTTGGAGAAAACAGATTCTGGACTTGAAACTCGCCATTGCCAAGCCCCGGCGTGCCATTTGGTGGGGACATCTTTTCCATGTTCTGAAAGGTGCCATTGTATCGCGATGATTGTCGCCCGTTCTGTCCATTTGCAGATATGCTAGAAGCAGCGGAAACTGATCCCTGGCGAATGGCGGTTCCGTCGACTGTGTTTCTTCTTGATCCGATGGCTCCGGGCATGCCTTCCTGTATCAGATCCACAATGATATTGGCGGTGCTGGAAGCGTTGGGTTTGCCGTTCAACAGGTTCCTTGCCTCCTTAGCACCCTCCAGAGTCCGGAATCGAGCAATAGCAGATGCGAAACCCTTGTCCTCGGGGTACTTGGATTGGAAAAAGAGGTCGAAGTCGATAAGGTCTTTTGCAAAAAGCAGTATGTTCCGCACAGCGTCTCTATCGCTGTTGCTCGGCAACTTGCGTAGATAGATGGCGGGGGCAGTCTTCGAGTCCAGAGTAGATTCGGCCTCGCTGAACGTGAGCAAGGACATGCTATTCTTCTCTAGCCCTCTGCGTTCGCCTATAGGCCCTGGCATATTGTATGCATGCGATCCGGAAAAGACGTCTGCGGTCATGGTGTTTTGCGCGGTGAAAGCCTGCTTCGGCGGGGATGAAGAGGTGGAACTGAAAGAGCCGTGAGCGAAAGGGCTGTTGGAAAGGTTCGAAGGACTCGTGCTACTCGGACTCGGCCCACCGGCCATTCTTCCCTTTGTTCGGCCGTTGTATTTCCTGTCTTGGGGCAGACAAAGAGGTGTGGATGCGGGTAGTGGCGAGGGCGAACCTTGGAAGCGACGGAGGTGTACCGTTGCGAACGGTCCAGAATGAAGTGGGCAGAGGATCTATGTTGTCGGTAGCAATCGAGAGGAGACCCAAATCTAGGGTGTAAAACAGCTTCGAAACGTCGTAATGCCGGGAAAAGTCGTGGGCAGAAATTCTCTGGGACTTGGTCGCACGCGAATGCTGGGCGATTGGCGCGCCGGGGCAATCAAAAACAAATTAGAGGCGATAAAGGCAACGGATGCAGCCCTGCGCTTCGTCTAAGCCGGAGGTGCGAAGAAGAGAGCGCGACTGTACGGGTGGTGGATTGGGGCCGCGCGGGAGCGTGAATTACGGTGCAAGATGCAAATACCGGGCAATGCGATTCAGAAAAGCTCGAGAAAAAAGCGGCAGGGAGGCCTGGCAACAGGAGCGGCGGGAGGATAAGACGTCGAACCTCGCCGGGCGCTAGACTACGAGCAGCCTGTCAAGGAATGCGCATGCAGAACGAGGGGAGGGGTGATTGGTTTGCGCCGTGAGAAAACGCCTGTGAGGCCCAATGACAATGGCTGTGAACGGATGCGGCCGAGTGAGCAGGATGGGACTCGGTAGAGGAGGTCAAGGTGTCTGGCCGGGCGAGGGCTGAGGCTGGCCAATGATGACGAAGCGGCTGGCGAGGGAGCAGAGCAGCGAGGCGAGTGGCAGACAGCAACAGAGAACGCGCGCGGCGAAGGGGCGAGTGCGAGAGGCAAAAGAGGTGGTGGAAGAGGAGGAAACGAAGATGAAGAAGTGGAAGAGGAGCGGGAGCGGGAGGAGGAGGACAGGAGGGTGGGAGATGGTGGTGGTAGGCGGCGGTGGCAGAGCAGGTAAGTAGTCGTTGTTGGTGTAGGTAGGTTGGAGAAAGAGTCGACTAGTCAGCTAACGAACGGGGGGGAAGAGAAGCAAACGACGACGTGCTGGGCGGGCGAGCGAGCGAGCGAGCGAGATACAAAGGAGGGCAGCAAGACAGAAGAAGAGAGTGCGAGTGCAGGTGGGTGACTGTCTGCCACTGGACGCTGGACGCTGGACGCTGGACGCTGGACTGGAGAATCCTTGTGCGAGGAAAAGCCTAGGCCGGGCACCGAATGGGTCACAGCAATTGATAGTAGACGGTTGTAGAGGGGTTGCACAAAAGATAGCGGCCGGAGCAGCAGCGCTCAGCAGCCCACCTGGACTTGCGCACTGCCTCTGCCGTCTTCCACACGGGCCGTCCTCGCTGCGTTTTGCAGTAGTAGGGTTGTTGTTGTTGTCCTGCTCCAGCTCCCTCTCCTCCACCTCCGATGAAGACGTTGCTACTGCGCGCCCTGAGCGATACCGGGTGCGTAGCTGGATGTACACAGCTGTCCTGTTCCCGTACCGTACCGCGTCCGCGCACGCCAGCAGCCTAGCGAGCCAGAGGGGAGCCAAGCGCGAGGGTCAAGGAACAAGGCGTGTGTGTGAAAGCAAAGGGACGGCGGTCGGCCCTGATGCGACCATCGGCCTTGGGACGTTTTGATCCCGCTCGCTGTGTCTTCCCCAGCCAGCGTCCAGCGATCTCTGGCACGAACAAACCCCCGTGTGGCCCGTGTGGGCCGGCTGCAGCTGTAGGGAGTGTATCAGCCCTTTGGCGAGCTGAGCTTCACCATCGGCGTGGGGTGCTGCTCTGCTCCTCTCACGGCTCTCTGCCTCTCACAAGCCTCCCTCCAGTCCGTCTTGGGCGCCGCAGCAGTCAAGGCAAGCCGTCGAGGCCCTGTCTCTGGTTCTTTGGCTCTCTGTCTCTGGCTCCTGTCTCTGCCCTGTTCCCGTTCCCCTCGCACCCTCGGGCTCATCATTCATCAGGCTCAGGATCAGGCTCAGTGGTTTTTCTCATACATGTTCGCGCGCGCACACATCTATCTCACACATTCACCCACCCTTCACACCACTCGCTCTCCCGCCCACGCCCACTCCCACACCCACTCCCACACCCCCCTCGGCCGCCGCAGCTTTTGCTCTGGAAGTGCAGCGCAGAACCAGACAGACAGCCACCCCTCCACCCCTCCCTCCCTCCATCCATCCATTCCAGGAGGCGCCCCGTCGGTGCTCCCCCAAGGAACGCCTTGGCCCAAGCTGACGCAGCCTAAACCCCCCTACAGGACGTCGCGGCAAGGTTGAGCTTCGAGGTTCAGGCTATTGGCAGCGGCATTTCAACCATCTCGCTCCCATGCCCTCCCATGGGCTCTTCTTCACAAACCGGCCCTCCTCCGAGCTCCCAGAAAACAGCCAGCCCGCATCGCTAGCGTCCTCTCAACCACCGCGTACCTCAAGGCTGGCGCAGGCTGTGGCTCGCCCAGAACCCATTCCGCACCCTCACTCGCTGAGCCCATCCCGGTCTCATGGCCGACCTCGAGGCCCAGCGGCGAATCACAGGCCCGGCGCTGATTGCTGGTTCTTGGGCAGCAGATCCCCCTCTCCTGCCAGGCTGCCATGTTGGCCCGGCAGAGGTCCCAGCAGCGCAGTGCTGAACGCCGGTTCGGCCCAGCAGACTGCGTGATGGAAACAAGCTCACTCGATTGACTCGACGCCAGTAAGACCGACGTTGACGATCTGGAGTTTGGCGGCGGCCCAAGTTCACGATAGTGGTAACAGCGGAACAGGGTGAGCCGTTGTGAGGCCTGGCCGGCCATCCGTCATCCATGCATCATCACTCAACTCCATCTCCTTTCCACCCTTCAAACGGTGCATTCCGAGGCCCTTTGCTGCGTGCCGGACCAAGGTCCTGTCAGAAAATAGGCCAAGGTGATGGTGGGGCCCAGTGATCGATTCCGTCCAGTGACCTCGGGCGTCTGTGAGAGAACATGCGCGACATGTGTGATTTTCTTGCCTTGCCTTGCCCTTGCCCTGCCCTGCCTTGCCGTGCCGTGCCTGTCTCTGTATGTCCGGAGGCTGCTGTCGAAACCTCCTCCAGCAAATGCCCATCTTCAACGTAGCAAGAGCCTCAGCAAGCAGCGTATCCACCATTTTCCCAGGCACGTGGACGGCACCCCTAACCATTTGTGCGTGCAGCGTGCACGTCTGGCGATCATTTTTGATGCGGTCTCCCTGTCTCCTCGTCTTACCTGGGCAGACCCTGGCACAGGCTGCCAATTCCCCTGGCCCGTCCAATCACCTGTTTGCAATCGTTCAAGACAGTGACAGACGGGATCGATTTTTGATAAAGAAATTCAGGCGCGAGCGAGACTGTCCAGTGCCGACTCGTTTGGTACGGCGGCACTTTCAGGTTTCTTTTTATCTACATCGCCACGTGGATCCATCCATGGCACTTCATCGCTTCCAATTCTCAGTATCCAAGGGCTGCTGTAGCAGACTGTGCTACCCCGATCATGCGTGTCCGATTGGAAGCTTAGGCAAGCCTCCGTAGCTTCGTCAAGTCGTCTCCATGTTACTCCGTGTACCACTTGCGATCTCACTAGTCGACCTATCAGAGCCCCCCATCGCCAAAAAAAAGAACAACCGTTGGCACTTTTGTGGTTCTATTTCGCTTCTAGACTATGTCAGGCATTCTGTATGCCGAGAGACTACGAGAAAGCTGATATTTTAACTCATGGCTATCAAGCTAAAACTCCCGTCCTGAACACCAAAGAAGGTATCTTGTCGCCGGAAAACGCTTTTTCTAAGACATGGAACCGATGTTGGGAGCTGTCAGGACCCGAGCATCTAGAGGATATAGACCATTATTACCCGGACTTACACACCAAGTATTATCGATTCGCCCGTCAGATTCTAGTTTATTCATCCTTCGAAGTCCGTTCGTTTCCTAGCATCATTCTATTGACTGTCTAACGTTGCTTTCACTTTACTATCACGAGTCAACCCACGCAAAGATCAACATCCATCTGATAAAACCAACTTGCTCTCCGGTTTCGTATATCCTACAGCAATAAGCAAGCCCGAAAGACGTGTCAACTCCTGGTCTGACATCAGCCAAATACGGCAGCGGGCCTTCCGTAGGTGCCGTCTCATACAAGCGTTCGCAAGGTGATGTATGTGGGAGCTCATATCTCACATGCATGACCACCACCGAGCTTCAGCCTCAGCCCGAGACTCTTCATCACAAAGGAAGACATTCACAGTAGATACTGCAATGATGTGATGCAGACCTCTGAAGAAAACGAACTGTGGCCTGGCCGTGTGCATCAAATGATACAAACCCCCGGAGTACAGCTTCGCCAGATACAAGGATTCCTACCAGTGAGCTTGCTTGCAGCAAGCCATACACGGATTTGCCCAATCATCGTTACCGTATGGTTGTATAACAATGACAGGTAGTCACTCGTGGCTCCTGAAAATCCTTCCATTCGAAACGCCCTAACGAGGCGCAATATTTCTTTTTTCAATATACCGAGCCAAATACCGTGTATTGCTGATTGCTTTTTCGCAGCTCGTGATATCGACCCCCTGTACGAAATTCTTGAAGGATTCAAGGACCTGGTCTCCTTGGGCTCCAACGTACGTTTTGGCTAAGAGATTGATCCATGAGTTTCATCATCAAAAATTAGTAGAAAAGCATGGCGTCGTGATCCATGCTTGTCTGTCACTTTTGTGTAACTTGGACTTGGTACGGTGCAGACAAGGATGCAACATTGACGTCCTGCAGAGATACACAGCATGCTGCAGCTTGAAGCTATGACTAACACATCACTCAATGGGTTCCTGTTGTGACACCCTCCATTGAGTTTAGCAAGGCGTACCAACGATGCACAAGGTGGTGATTAGTTAATTAACTTGTCCCTGCGGCAGACATGCATCGTCTTGAGTAAGGCCATCCTCCTCTTAGCCGCTCGTGTTAATATAATAACAACTAGCAAGGAAGCCTATACCACCACCATAAAGCCTTATCCCACCATAAGTAGTCACAACCTCACACTTGCGCAAGTCGGAAAAGCACGCCCTCACATCCAGCATCCATTATCGCGCTAAATCAGACAGACGTGAAATCTCACACATTCAGTACGCACTTTTGGGCCATCCGCACAAGATTCCCGCAGGGTCCCTTCGGAATTAATCAGAAGCAATCGCGGTACCCAGACGCAGCCGGATCCCTACCTACTCTTCGCTTCTTTTCGATAGGACGACAGCAAACCCAGGGTGGACCCCGCCATAGCCATACTGTGACTGGTCTTACACCCTGAAAAACCAAGACTTCCGTCTTCCCCAGTGGTTCTAACAGGACATTGCCTTTTTGGCCTGATATTCTTTTACCCGCGTCTACCCTTGCAAAAGTGCCTTGTCCGTGAAATCACGTATTGTCACATTTGGATTTTCTTGCGGCGTTGCGCTTCCTGATTCAGTGTGGGGTTTTCGAAAGAGGGAGGGTTTTTATCTATGACGTTTGAGGATGCGTGAAGATGTCATGTTTACTGGGATCTAAGGGGATGTTGGTGGTACTGCTATAGGCTTGTAATAAACTAATATCTAGGTGTTGACGGCATGCTAGATATTGTTTTCAGAGTATTACCAACAGTCAAATTCGAATGTAAATATTTGGATTCTCCTTTTCCAATTCAAGCATCGGTATCATTGGCCACCAGAAATACAAGTACCTTGGTACCATCATCATCACTAATACCCACACAACTATATATAGCCATACAACAGTAAAGCACAAGCACATTTCCATGTTATAATAATAGTACACTACCGTTCTATATATCATATGCTCTAAAATACCTCTACCGTATAACCCGAGCCTCAATAACCACCCCAAACTCATAGATATCAACAGATGTTTAAACTCATTGCCTCAGCAACGCAGGGGCATGGCCATCTGAATCTAGCATACTGGTCCCTGGTTTGATCAAACACGATCCCCAGAAGATCGAATCTAGAGCCTAGATCAGTGGTCAGGGTCCTTTCTCTCGCGATCAGAGAGGATCTCATAGCATCATGTACCCGTTTAACGATTCACATGTCAACACTCATATCAAGCACCTAGAACCAACCTAACCAACCAAATCACCCATAACACCCACAGAACCCCTCCAAAACCACCACCTTATCAATAATCTCAAACTAAAGGTTCTAGCCTTGGTAGTCATCCCTTATCACATGAACCCGATCAACCGCCCCGAGTTTAGATCTTAGCTACTGCGGGCGGGGTGGTTAACTTTCATGGAGGTTAGGTAGATTGGTACGCTTCGGTATACCCCACATTGGGTAGCCGTTCGCATTGGCGTTGGGACGCTAGGAGTGGGGATGTGAGGGTACCGTGGATGGCGTTTGCCGGTGGTGCCGGAGGGATTGGGGGGCTGTTCAGGGTGATGGATGGAAGGGGTGGAAGGTGAGGGTGGACATGTGATGGTTTGTGTGGCTGGTTACCTAGGTTAATTCTAGGGTTCCAAGGTTGATGGGGTTGTGACGGAGTTGTGAGAGGTGTGAGAGGTGTGAGAAGTGTGAGAGGTGTGAGAGGTGTGAGAGGTTGTGGTTGTGGTTGTTTCATGAAGATTCATAGTGTTTGGGTAGAGTTATTTTATTATATCGTTCCAATTTTTGCGGGAGATGAAAGTCTTCAGTGCTGAAAAGCATCACTGATCACTACTTTCATTCTCTCTGTAGATCTTATGGTATATAGCCATGGACCCCGATATTCCTGATTGAGGAATCTACTATAACTTCTTGTCCATTCACAACATCATTCTTAGCTCCTGGTCCTAATTTTACTTCTTCAACTTCCGTATCAGAGCTCGATGATTATCCCCTACAAACCCTGTACATCCGCGATAGGCCTTACGCTTCATACTTATACCTTGACTACATATCCATCAAAACACAATGAGTAATACGCCACTTACGGATATTTCCACAGACAGTGATTGAGTGGCGAGATTCAGTCTATACATCCCACCTACAAGATCCATTAGAGTGACATACAATTTATGAACAGTGAATACGATATCATCTTTCCATCCGCTTCAGCCTTTCCCTTTTCCCAAAGCAAAAGATACTAGAAGTATGAGTAATAGAATTCTAGGAATTGGCTGGTTCAATTCTAAGGTGTAGGGATGTATTTTATATATAGTAGGTTATATATGCATCTTTAATATACTAATGATTAAAGAATATGAGCTTGAAAACCTGGAGTAGAGAGGAAGGCAGGAGGATAGATGAAGAAGAGTGGGTTGTGAGTGAGAGATATGAGAGAGTGAGTGGCGTTGGGTACCGAGTATAGATTTAAGGTGATTGGTTTATAATATAGAATCTCTTTTCTGTCACTGCTTAAAGATTCTATTCAATACCAAGGTTATGGATTTATCAACTGATAAAATAAGGGGTTCGTAGAGATAGCGAAGTAAGACTAGTAGTGAAAAATCAGTGCTGTAGAAAGGACAAAAGAGGATGTGTTATTAGTCGAGTTATGTGAAGATGCTATATCAATCCACATTCTATGAAAGATAAATGACTAGTTAGATGAAGTAGCAGGGAAAGCAATTGGAGTATTGGAATATTGGGATTATACCATAGCATCCACTATCCGTTCTATTATAATACCATATCCTTAACGGATTCAAAAGAAAGCTAAAGGGACTCATAATCCAGTTCAAAGATATATTCGTGTATAAAAGGTTACTATAACTTTTATTAAACACCAATATGATAGAGACGTTCGTTCTTGGCAGTGAATGTAACGGAACACAACTAGTGGTGGAACCTACTTCAATGTTACTTTCAGATATCTTTATGCATGTATAAGGCCTCATAGAAATAATGCCTTACACCAGTTCTTAATGCTAAATAAGGAAGATATGTGCCACTGCCATTCTCATTCCTTAGATATGGAGACGTTAGCTAGTAGAGTGCGGTATCACTTATAGCTTCAAAATCATGAAATCTTATAGTCAGTGCTAATATTAAGCTCTTCCTAATTCCCGTTTAGGGAGAACCTGTAATTAGGGACGTTGGCTTATTTGACTGGTGGTAAAGACTATAGATAAGTTGAGATAGAGTAAAGGTGGGACTCCTATAGAAGTAATTTGTATCTATGCATTGAAGATAGGTTTAGGGTCTAGGAAGGGAGGAAAGGGGATACATGAAGTTATGCCAATATGCATATTCGTTTTATTGTATGCTAGGTATAGTGCCAAAGACGATTATCTTCCCAGTGTCTACAGTCCAGAACCAAGTTTCGTGAAGAAAGTGATAGAGTTACAACCAGATAAACAAAAACTCCCAAAACCACAACATCAAGAACCAAACCCTCCAAACCTTAGACCCCAAACTCTCTCATCTACCGATAAATCATAACCTTCCCATCAGTCTTAAACTCAATAGTCTTAGTTTCAAGTTTCTCTCTCCCAAGCTTCTTCCCCTTCGGCACCACGACCGCCGCCCCCAAATGTGGCAACGTGATACTCGGACCCGGGGCCGCGGGATGGACAGTCAGGATAGGGATTGTAGCCGTGTAGGGCTTATCGTCCCAGACCTCCGTTACGACTGTCATGGGGATGGTGGGGGTTGGCGGTGTGGATGCGGGTGTAGGTGTGGCTGGAAAGAGGGGACTGGTTATGCGGATGGCGATGGTTAGGGTGAGGGCGCTTAGAGCATCCGGAGAATCTGGTGGGATAATCATCAATGTTACTATGTCAGCGCTGCTTTCGCCTTCCTGGGTAACGGGGTCGTGATTGACTGGTATGGGTGAGGGGGTCGAAGTGACTATGTGAGGTGTGTCTGGAGAAGAGGGGGTCAAATTAACTACGTCAGGAGTAGCCGGAAAACCGAGAGTCGAATCGGGGGTGTCAAAGAATGAGGAAGAGTTCCCGAAAGCCCTGCGTTGGAAAGCGCGGAGAAGAGATGTGGTGACAGTAGTAGGGTTTCTATCCAGTATCCTTTTTGACGTCTCCGTGGCGAACGTACTGGGGGTTGAAGTAGTGTATGGCTCGAGGCCAACAGTCGTAGTCGGCTTCGTGAGGTCTCGCCAACCTAAGAAGGGCCTTTTGAAGAGTGCTGGTTGGGTGTCGTTGTCTCCTAGTATGGTGGCGGGGACTGCGGTGACGAGGAGGGTGATCCAGAGGAGTTGCATTTTCGCTGGTGGGTTGTGTGGTATGTGTTGAAGCTGGATTCTCGTAGTGAGAGGAGTGTGGAAAGTCCTTGAATGAAGGGCTAGTTTTGGGGTGTGAGAAAAAGGTATTAGAATTCTGGATGAGAAGGAGGAGTGCAGGGTTTGCGTGAAAGAGGAAGGAGATGAGGGTATTTATGTGCGTAGGTGCGACCAGGTGATGAAATTTTGGAGGGTGATTCTATGGTTACTGCGAGATGAATAACGTGGGTATAGAGATATTCTTCTTTTTGAGAGGTTCATGATTCTTTTTTTATCGTCAACTATGGGACTTTGAAGCGAGCTGCCTCAACACGCATTTTTGGATAGAAGCGATGGAGATGAACCATATTTGTCTTGAAGGAACGAAGATTGGATTTGATGAAAAAGAAAAGATGTACTACCTTGTACCAGGAAATGACATATTCTCAACGATGCGAAAGATGAATAAGCGTGAAACCTCAGGAATGATGACTTGAGATGGTGATGATGTAATGAGCCAAGGTCTTAATCTAAATAATGCTCTCATCAATTTTGCAAACCATATATCGACCACACTTAAATGTGGAGGAAGTGTCATTGAGAGGACATTGCAGTGCAGTGCAACCTGAGTCATTGGAGCAAAGACCTTGGACCAGTAAGAGAGTTCGGGACCATGGAGATTTATACTTTGTAGCCACGTTCCGTGCCAAAGCCGTGGCGTAGATAACCCCGCTTCTAGACTGCACGCGTTCTCTGGGGGCGCACACCGATGCCTTCGCAAACTTCGCATTCAGGCGCGTCGTCGCGAAATCAGGCGACATCGCGCCGCTTTCGTGTCGGAGTCATACGCTATTCACTCTCCGCGCGTGGTGGCACGCTGCTGCCTGGGTAGATTTGGCCAGATTCTTTGATGGAGGGGGATGGGATGAGCTGAGAGCGTGCAGCCATTGATGTCTGAGGCTTTCTTTGATGAATCGTCCGTAAATTAGGGGAGGCTGCTGCCTGCGTATAAGAAGGGGTTCAAGGACGGCGATTGAGAGAGAATCAAAACAGTTCGGTTGTAAACTCTGAGAGTCCATTCTCGAATATTTTCTTTGATAGTGAACATTTCTGGGCCTGGTCAGTATGGATCTCTTCTATATCCCGTCAATGGTCCCTTCTCTTTTCATATCCTTTTGGCGGAAGCTCTTTTCATAACCATTACTGAGACTTAATAGACTTTTCATAATTCAATCTTAATCCACAGCTGTAGAATTATGTCGGAAACCGCCGAGAAGAAATGCTCGAATACTCCACAAGGAGCGCCATGTTGGATTGAGATCATGGCTGATGATGTGCCAGCATTGAAGGTACGTTGAATAAGATCCTGTAGTAGAACAGGATACCATATTCACTTGCGTTCCTATCCCTTCGGTCCATTTATCAAATTAGCAAGCGTCAATTAACCATATCCCAGCAATTCTACTCATCGCTCTTCCCATCATGGGAGTTTAGAGAGGCAACCGAAGAGTACAAGGCGGAAAGCATGGCATTGTACACCTTCAGTGAACCAAAGGGTAAGAATGTTGCATTGCTTACAAGCCTCGAGCTTCCGCTGATCATGCATGTCTCGCAGGTCTAAATGGCGGCATCATCAAGCGGCCCGAGTCATGTAAGCCGGGCAAGCAGCAGTTGGGGATTGGCCAGACGGTGTATTTTTATGTCGAATCAATTGACAAGGTGGGCTATACATATATTGCCTTCGCTGAAATTTCGTCTGGATAGCATTATCTGGCCTATCCATCCGGATTGAAAGAGGCAAGGAATCGGTTTCAGAAGCTAACTGCTCAGCAGACCAAAGAGAAAGCACATGAATTGGGTGGCACTACTTTGCTGGATAAAACGGAGGAAAGCAAGCATGGATGGTATGCCAACTTACAGGATCCACAAGGGAACCGATTTGGAGTGTACCAAGTGAACTTTGCTGAGAAGAGTTGAGCTGGACGAACTTGAAATATGTATCACAACGAAGACAGTGAAAATACTTTTGATAGTTAGCTTGCGTGAATGATCAATTGGGTATTCAAAATCAAGCCGGTCTAGAATGTGCAAGATTGCTAGAAACAGACGGATGAGTGACGAAGGAGGGGTTGAGTTGGGTGAAGAAGGCTGAGGGGAGTAATGAGACTCCGTCCAGCGCAGGAAATGCCCGGGCACGGATCGAGTTTCCCAAAATGGAGCCCGGGCACGAGTTGCCTTAAGAAAGTCTACTTAGAATATTATCTCCTCCGCCTTCAGGTCCCATGATGTGGAGATTTACAAGAGGGGGCATAAATCAATCATCCAGTATAAAATAAAACAACAGCCTTTCCGAATTATCATCTCCTTCCATCTCTCATTTCTAGAACACGCGGAACGGGTTCCGTACAAAGCCGTGGTGCGAGTGTGCAGGCCAAGCGTTCGACGATCCTTTACCTCGAAGCAAGCTCTCGGCAAATCGGTGCTTCTAACCACACCCGAGCGACCTCCGATAATTTTTTGGGTGGTGGACTGAGAGAGCTCTCTTCCGCCCACTAAGTTCACCGCTTTAAAATCCGCCGACCCCACATTCATCATAATTCGAGCCCAGCAGCCTGTATCCTGACTGTTCTCTTCTTCACTCGACCCTCGCCCGTTTGCCGGCTCTCTCTTTGGTTCCCGCTCACAATGCCTTCTGCGTTGTCTCCCCAGTATATCCATGGCGTGTATATTCCCTCGGCTCTCTTGATCGTCGGTATCGCCATTATAAAGAAGGAATGGTTGCCGTATGCTGTCGGTGTGGCGGCTATTCTGGGCGGTTGGAAGGTCTATGCTAGCGGTATGAGCATCTTCTGGAGTCGGGAATAGGAGAGAAATCTGACAAGTCCTAGGCTCACGCAAAGTCCTGAAACCCAATGAATTCCAAACCTTTGAACTTAAGGAGAAGACTATCCTCTCTCACAATACCGCCATGTATGCATTCAGAATCACAGCTTGGTTCTCTAGAATACGGGTCTAATAAGTCTCTAGCTACCGTTTCAAACTCCCCAACCCTACAGATATCCTCGGTCTTCCAATCGGTCAACACATCTCCCTCGCAGCCACCATCGAAGGCCAGCCCAAAGAAGTCGTCCGCTCATACACCCCCATTTCCTCCGACGAAGAGAAAGGTTACTTCGACCTCCTGATCAAATCCTACCCCACCGGAAACATCTCCAAGCATGTCGCTTCCCTCATGGTCGGACAAACAATGAAGGTCAAGGGCCCCAAAGGCGCTATGGTATACACTCCCAACATGGTCAGACACTTCGGTATGATCGCCGGAGGAACCGGTATCACGCCCATGTTGCAAGTCATCCGAGCCATCAGCCGAGGTCGCGAAACCGGAGACAAAACCGAAGTCGATCTGATTTTCGCCAACGTGAACAAAGAGGATATCTTGTTGAAGGAAGACTTAGATGCTCTTGTAGCGCAAGACCCCAAGATCAGAGTCCACTACGTCCTGAACAACCCACCCGAGAAATGGGACGGAGGCGTCGGTTTCGTTACCGCTGACATGATCAAGGTAAATCGATCCCTTAGTATCCATCCATGCAAACTTCCCAACTAACCCCAAACCCCAGGAAAAACTCCCCAAGGCCGCCAATGACGTCAAGATCCTGATCTGCGGTCCCCCACCTATGGTCTCTGCCATGAAGAAAGCGACCGAATCCCTCGGCTTCACCAAAGCGCGCCCGGTCAGCAAACTCGAGGACCAAGTCTTCTGTTTCTAAGTACCCTATTTACGAAAAAGTGGCATGCGGTATGAGGCGATGTTTGATATGGGATACGATACCTCACGGTGCAAATTCTCTGCATAGAGAGTTTCATTTTTTTTTTTCAGGCGTCTAAGCGTTATAGATGAAGATAAGAATCTAATGCATTAGATCTCCTTATTTACTTCTGTCGTTATTGGAGTGTCTGGTTGATGCCGTGTTTATTGGGGTGTTTGTGATCGGCATGATACGGGTACCGTGATGGTTGGGAGATGTTACCCCACACATCCCCGCCCGAAAATCCCCAATCGAGGATATTTACCCTGTCTACATCATCCTAGACTATTCTCCTATCTCCATAACCACTACCCTCCCCTCTGGACCCTCACCTCATACCTAGAGACAACATCAACTACACCATAAATCTATTCATCTCTAGCTATCTCCATTACACTTCACTACTACACGTCGCATCCATAGCTAAGGATATGATCACTCACACTAATCTACTAGCATAGGCTTTATTTGTTTTTAACCAGGGATCTTATATACTCTTTCCATATTTTTCTCTGTAAGAAAAATGCTACTGTATACTGAGGCATAATCGTGGTCATAGTGAAATATTGGTACAGTGTAAGATATATACCCAGTGGCTCTTTCAGTGCTCTATGGGGGTTTAGAGTAAGATACCAGGAAGATTTAGGGAGGTTGAGGATGGCTTTATTAGGTTAGGGGGATTATACACCAGGAATACTAATCAGCAATGCATGGTTCCTGGTTTTTGTGAATGGATGGATGGATGGATTTGGGTTATGGGTGGGGTTGGGGTTGTATTGAGTGAAGGGAGTAGGGGAATGATACGGGGGGTATGAAGAAGGGGATGGTGGGTTGGATGGAGATAGGTGTTGTGATCGTGGATAAGATTTCTCATTTTCGATCATCATTTTTCAATTAATTGGTTAAGAGTGAGTATTGGATACTTGGTGTATATCCATTGTTTGAAAAGTAGTTCATAAATCATAATACCCTTCACACCGACTTCACTATATCCACTCCCCCTCCCCTTGCCCCTCACCCTTGCCTCAGTTCCCAAGCAACCACTTAACACCCTCAAGCGTATCCCTCACAAACTTCTCACTCATCTCCAACTCCGGATAGTTCGTCCAGAACATGTGACCATACCCGGGATACAAATTAAACTTGGTTTGTACATCGTTTTCTCTGAGAAGGCGTTCATAGAGGACGCCTTCGTCGCGGAGAGGGTCTAGGCCGCAGACCTGGAAGAAGGCTTTGGGGGCACCGCGGTGGCCGTCTGGGTGGTTGAAGGGGTCGTAGAGGGGGGATGTGGAGTTTTGTTGGTAGACTTCTGTGAGGGTGTTAGTTGGGGTTTGTGGTTATTGATGGGATTGAAAAGAGGTGGCCTTGTCGTTTAGAAAGGGTCGACGAGAGGGAGGAAGAAGTTAAAAGAAAACTTGTACATAATATATGAAGAGTAATCACATACCTTTAAGCATGTCTTCAGTGAAATTCTTCAACACTGGGTCGTTGAGACTCTCGCTCCTACTCTTGTACTCGTCTTTTATTTTTTCGGGTACGTTGCCCTCAGGGAGCACTGCTGGAACGCAGAGATACTGGCCTGTGATTGGGGGGTCGAGTTTCTCGTCACGGGAGAGGAGCGCGAGGACTGCGGAGATGTTGCCGCCGGCTGAAGCACCCCCTACGATGAGGCCGCGGGTGGGTGTAGCTTTGAGCTCGTCGGCGTGTGCGATGGCCCATTTGAGAGCGTCCCAGCAGTCTTGAACCCCGATTGGGAAGGGGTGTTCGGGGGCGAGTCTGTTAGAAAAGGTGTTAAATACTTCTGGATGATGTATAGATGGAAGACAAAGACGCTGACAAGCTGGCAAGTTGATGATTGCGCATAGGGTTACCATCTTGCTTTCTGAAAAGATAACTGTCTAGACAGAAAAAGAAGAGAAGTAGAACTCACCTATACTCGACATTCACGCACACAGCCCCCAAGTCCCTCGTGAACATCCTGCAGTTCAAATCTTCATCGGTCAAGTCCCCCATGCTCCAGCCCCCTTCGTGATACATCATGATCAAGGGGCTCCCGCCTGATGGTGGACCTACCACTGGTTGGTACACTCGCACTCGAATGATGCTGCCATCGCGGACTGGGACTTGATGCTCTGTTTCGGTGACGTGAGTCGGGATGGGTTCGGGGATGGGGTAGAGGTGGCGGAGGCGCGCAAGGTGGGCGGCGCGGCCGGCACGGAAGTCGAAGAAGTCGCCGGTAGGTATGTCTAGAGGACGAGCTTCGAAGGCCTGGGACGATGTTGGTTTTGTGTTGTTGTTGGGGGAAGGGGGGGTTGTTGGTTTTATGTTGGGAAGTTGGAGTGATAAGGAAGGGGCTTTACTTGTCGTGGAAAGGGATAGAAAGGTGACGATGTGGGGGCTGGAGGGGTTTATTAAGAGAGAGGGGTTGAGGGGAGGTCTTAGAAGATCTAGAGGAATAAAGGGAAGATCTTAAGAGATCTAGCGGGATTGACAGAAGATCTTGAGAAAGAGATGAAGGTAGATTTGGAATTATGGACGCTTGATGATACGGAAGAGAAAGTCATATGATACCTTTCTGTATTCAGGTGCGACTTCGCCGGACTTGAGAACCTCTTCTCTTGTTGGCGGTGCCATGGTGTTGGATCGCGGGGTTTATTGGCAATAACTGGCTGTGGGGCTCTTGATGAATGTCGAGCGGATGGGATTGGTTTATGGAGTCTTTTTCGAGATTCCAGACTTCTGGATAGATGATTGAGGTTTCATATGAGCAGCTGGCTGCTGGCAGAGGGATGAAGGAGGTACCTGGGTAAGCTGATGACGTTGCTGCCGACCTGCGGCACCACGGCAGATGCTCGGATTACATGTGTGAATTCACTCTATCTGGGTAAAGAGCTCGGTTCTCGGAAACTCTATACAGACGTCGGGCGTCGGTTTCTTCGCGTCTTACTCGCATGCGCCATCGTCAACATATTCCAGTTCTCAATTGCTCGGCGTGCCCAGGTACTCTCCAGTTCCAGACCCTGAGAGCTTAGGTGGAGAGCAACAGCACCATGGCCAATTCGGTTAGCGCGCCGATTCCAACCTCACATCTCTGTACGACATTCCTCACCATCGTGAAATCCACCCCTCACCCACCATCCAAAGAAAGAAATTCCTGCATTCAATAATGCCACCATCTGAGATGCATGGCTTGCGCTTCATCTATACAAAATACTCACTCGCTGTCAGCCAATTGGCCTCTGCTGAGCCCGAAACCTATCAGGGGTCGTTGATTCATCTATGTCAAGAATCGCTTTGCTAACTACACACTAGAATCTCCAAATCGATAACTGTTTTCGTAGAGTCGGTTGTCTGGACGCGCCGTGGCCGGTCGCGGTCGTGTCACCATGCCTCCGGTCACTGATCCTCCGTCTTCAAATAGGGGCGCGTAAGCAGTTCAGTTCAATCACCCCTGGAACTCACCATGTTGCTTCTCATAGTTCTGCTGAGCTCTGCTGTTCAATAATGAATTCAACCGTCTCGTATTGCCTTTGATCTATGCCGTTCTCACACCCTCTTGTGCCGGCGTGGCAGCGGTTGTCGTAAGCGATCTGTGGAACAAAGATGCATGAGATGTGGGAGGACACGATGGACTTGTATATAACTGACCTTGATGCTTCGGCTAAGAGAAGCATGTCATGCAATGATCCTACAGGCGTGCCGGGATCAAGCGCACTGGAGAAGGGCCAGTCCAGATGCCCAGTTCGGCCATCCCGACGAGCGCGGAAAGCGACAGAATTCGGATGGTTGATCGATCGGAGAGGGGAAAGGAAAGACGCGCAAGCGCATCGTCTAGCAAGTCCTTGGAAGAGCATCCAAAATGGTAAGTAACTCCCTCAGTCGCATCAACAAGATGCTGGAACCTCGTGGGAACTGCATTCAATAATAATGGGGCGTGTCCAACAGCTTTTAAATGTCAAAAGAGCGGTCAGATCCCCTTTCGGCGCGGAACCATTAGTGGCGTTGCATCTCTACGCATGGAGTATTGAACTTCCCCTCCTGATGTCCAAAATGGATCATGCACCCTCGTAGGGATCACATGGTGTGAACAAAGTTCAACCAAAAGGCCCTTCCCAAATTGGTTTCACATACGGCTGATGATGACTTGTCTCGATCAGCGATGCTCGAGTCAGACATAACTGATAAAGGCGGCCCTTCTTACGATCTGATCTTGCCAGGAAAGGTTTCATACCGTGTGTATGTCCCCGTTTATCTTTCTATCTTCTTAGACCATCAATCGCTAATCGCATGTGCAGCCCAATCGGGGTGGGCGATCGCCTCTATGGAACCTATGGGAAATACATTTATTATCAGCCGTTCGTTCGCTTGCAACGTCCCACCTACACGCTATCTGCTTCCACGGTCGTTGTTCGCGCTTTGTTGAAAAACCTTTTACGCCCAGTCACCACGTCCAAATACTAGCGATCTTCCACAGGTCTTTCAAATATACGAAATGTGACCTATATTTGCGCATATTAAGTAGGCATTTCCATAGGGCAGGTAAGTATCTGTCATGTTGTTAGTTGCACTCCTAATCCTAACCAATTAAGGAGAGATTCACAGATTGACCGTCATCAATCGAAGGGTAAAAGGGACGTTACAATAGATTTACACGAGCGGCATTTACCGGCTTGAACTCAATTGCCGATATTTATCGTGCGGCTTTGGGTACTCATATTATGTGCGTCAGTTCGTTCATTTCTACAATCTCTCGACCTCCAGTTCCTACCAACGCACATCACAATACTGCACTGGCACCAAGAGCACCGAGAGCTTCAAGAAAACCGAAGGGCACCAGGCTCCTACCGTGAGTAGAGTGAAACGCAGGCGTACTCGTTTGCGTTCAGGATGTTAATATATCAATCAATTTGTATTAGCTAACGACTGTCAGGCAGGAGAACCGAGCCTCAAGCCCTTTCAGGCAAGAGTCGAGCACTCCTCGGCCACACCTTCCAACAACGAACACTATCAGCTATCATTGGAAATGTTCCATGATCTTTCCACCACCCTTCGGTGGCGTCCGCGTCCCCTAGGCACGGCTGAGCTCAGGCACCTGCGTGTTTGAGGCTTCGTCCTTATCATCAGCCCACACAGGCGGTCTCTTCTCGATGAAGGCTCGCACACCTTCCCGTTTGTCCCTTGTCCCAAAGGCGCCGTAATACAAATTCTTTTCGAAATCGAGATCAAGGGAGAGACTCTCCGCTGGAGGCGTGAATTAGTCGAGATGCGAGTAGGAGTCGAAAGAAGAAAAAGATTGACGGTTCAACAGTGTGGATTTTATCCAAACAAGGATGGAGACGCACCTCGAAGTATAGCTTCCTTTGCGAGTATCGTTGCCGAGACGCTGCCCCCTGCAATCACCTGCGCTAGAGACAGCGCATCTTCAACCGCTTTGCCTGGCTCGCACAGCTTCGAAACTAGCCCGAATTTGTCGGCCTGCGTTGCGATGACTGGCTCTCCAGTCAAAATCATTCTGGAAGCCTGTGAAGGTGTCAGTGCGAGACCCCATGATGCCATATCGGAAAAATCCAAGAAACATCGAGCAACCTTGCTCGGTTGGGGATTCCAACTTACCCGGTACTTCCCCACAGTGGCTGTCAATCGTTGCGTCCCTCCCGCGCCAGGGATTAGACCCACGCGGACTTCTGGGAAGCCGAAGATGGCATCTGCAGATGCCACAATCAGGTCGCACTATGATGCAAATAGGTCAGTGCATGGGTTTCTGTTAAAGTACTCCACGGGAATATTACCATGAGAGCTAATTCAAATCCGCCGCCCAGCTATTGCGTCGAAGGAAAGTCAGTCAGTCCCATGGGGTAAACTCAAGAGGAATACGAGTAGAGAGGGGAATCGGTACCGCCATTGACTCAACCGCTGCAATAATGGGTTTGCGTGTTGAACCCAGTCCTTTGGAAAGGTCCTCTAGGTACCGCACACGTCGAGCACCTTCCGCATCAAGGCCAGCGATGTCTTGCAAATCTGCACCGGCTATACAAATAGGAAGTCAGTTTAGTGAACACAGCAGAACACAAGAGACGTCATTGCCATCAGATGATTGACGTGGAAAAGAAATTCGATCCGTGCAGAAGGGACTCGGGAAAAAGAGTAGCCATACCAGAAAACACACCAGCCGCACCACTAATCACAATCACATGAATGAGTGGGTTGGCCGCTGCGTTGGAAAGGGCGTCAAGAAGGGAGTTGATGGTCCCCTGTGACAGTGCGTTCCGTTTCTTGGGACGGTTGAGAAGCAGAAGGCACACACCCTCATGCGGGTTTGAGACGAGAACAAGATCGCCACCAGAGAGGTCCGAGGCCATGTTGGTGCAAGGAAAGGGTGTGGTTTGATGTTTCAACGACTTGAAGACACAAAGGGCAATGATAGTAAGATCAAGTGGACAAAGGGCAAGGACAACCTGATCAAGGCGAGTCAATTTGATCGAGCTGTTACTGAACAGAAACCTGAAAAGTGAAGAAGCTGATATAGTAATTTAGTACGGAAGTGGCATCATAAAACGCAAGTCACTAGAGCCAGTCAAGTGATTCACAGGGCTTTGAAATCAACCGGCGACGCATGCCATGTTCAGGACCTATACGAGCATGACTACAGGTGCATAACCGTCGTCGATCTTCCGTAGAGGCGCAGGGCACTGGTCCTAAACAAGTAGGATTTAAGGTTAATTGCAGCTCTAACCAGGGGTCTTTATCAACGTGGAAGAAATGGAACACCAGGAGAACATTCGAATATCCAGGTTTTTCATCGTTGCCTTCTCGATCGAGTATTCCATACTGTGTCACCTTTCCGATCCAGGGTCCACTTCGTCATTCGAGTGGCGCTTCACGTATAAGGATTGCTTGCTATCGCTATGCACGAGCGGGCTTGTGGCAATTATCCAGTAAATCTTCGATGAAAACGTCAACCTCCCATCAATTCTTTTGTCATTGAGCATCTCAAAGAGCAAGGGATCTCGGCATAGTTGCGAGACACCTCCCAGGAATCACCGTATTGATTTCAAATGATAATGGCGATTGCATCGGCCCTCGAACCATAGCTGGATAACGTCCGAATGCCTTGCGGGTTCTGATCGATCTGCGCTAGCCCTGAGGGCTGTTGTTGATCGATGGCTAGCATGTATGTCAGTTCTTTTTCTTCCTTGGGGCTGAGATGCACCTATCAAGGGTCCACCCACGTCTGGCTATCACATCTTGATGCTCAATATTGCCAAGAGACCTCCCCTTACGTACTATTAGTACGTTATGAGGCATTCTGATGCGAAGCAGCAACTAGATCTCTTGCAGGCGAAGCATGCGTCGACGGATATTCTATCAAGGATGGGACAACCAATACCCCTAGTCTCGGCCGATTTACCCACAAGCGATAGGAGCAAAGGAAAGGTAACCAAGCCAGCCGTTTGCGTCTGTATATAAAGACTACGGAAACTTCAATGAAATTTCTCAGGACAGACCATTCTCCAAGATCCCAGAACCTGACTGATCATGGACTCCTCTTCTCTTTTGAAGAACCTTTCTCCCTCTGACAGATATCTCTTCAATCTTTTCGGGCATGGACTCACCTCCCATGTTCCATTCAAGACCGTTCACGGTGCCTTTTTGTATCATGCCAAACACCAGCCCCATGCCATTGCCGTTCGTGATAAGTCCAACTCTCTAGAGAGGACTCTCACGTACGCTGAGCTAGCTAAACACGCAAGTTATGTTGCGGGTAAGCTAGTTCAGGCGGGTGTGACAAAGGATGTAAAAGTCCCCCTTGTCACACGCCGAAGCCTTGAAATGGTTGTTGGTATTCTCGCCATTTTGATGGCTGGTGGGCAGTATATCCCCTTGGATGGCGGTGTTGTACCGGAGAAACACCTGGATGCTGTATTCAGCAATTGCAGAGAAGGCAGTGTTGTTTTAGCCTCTGCATCCGTCACTGAGCGTTTGGCATTCCTTGGTCCTTCCTGGCCAATTTTTGTTCTCGAGACACTTCTCGAAGAGAGCCGAGCAAGCCCTAAGCACCTTCCTGAGCTTCCCTTTATTGATATTAGTGATGGAACAGCCGGATGCTATGTTATATATACTTCTGGTAAGTTAGCTATATTCGATCCTTGAGCTTGATTGCTGATAGGGCATATTTAGGAACTACGGGAACCCCAAAGGGTGTGGACGTACTCCACTCGAATGTTACCAATCTTCTTTGCACGGCTCCCGGAAATGTAGGGATGCAGCCGGGCATGAGAGTTGGGTCCGTTCTATCAGTCAGCTTTGACATGGGTTAGAATCTCCGACAGATCCACTTGTTCTTAACTGACCACGAGTAGGAGCATGGGAGATTCTAGGCAGTCTCTGCAATGGGTGTACGTTGGTTTTGCGGGGAAGTAATTGGGCTGAAACGTTACGAGAGGTGCGCTAAAGTCACGTGCCTTCAAGTTTGTGACTATACTGATAATCTGCCACCTAGATTGATGTCTTAATATGCACGCCCACCATCCTGTCCGGGTACGATCCAATCACTCTGCCAAACATCAAGTTTGTCGCTACGGCAGGAGAACCACTGCCCCAAAGGTAAGCGATGCAATATTTGATATAAGTTCAATAACTGAAAAAATCTTTAGTACCGCAGATAGATGGACAGCAGCTGGAAAAGTTCTTTTCACAGGATGTGGCCCTACAGAGGTTACTATTGTCAATACTATACACATCCACACTACAGGGCAAGCAGTTACTATCGGCAAACCGACACCGAATAATACGGTCTATGTCCTTGATGAAGATAGGGTCCCCGTCCCTATCGGAAAACCCGGCTTGCTTTGGGCTGGTGGCGCTGGCATCACAAGGGGTTACGTGAACCTGCCATCGGTGACAGCGCAAAGATGGGCACTCGATCCTTTTGCGAATGATGGGTATGTTTCCGACCCGTAGGAAGCTCTATATTATTATCTAACCAAACTTGGTAGTTCACATATGTTCAACACTGGAGATCTAGGGTATTGGCTACCGAACGGATCTTTGCAGATCATCGGTAGGTCTGATGATCAAGTTAAGATCAAGGTATGTATATGATGTCGGTAGACAGGATCTGTATGAGTGACATGTTACAGGGGTTCCGTGTGGAACTTGATGGGGTTTCTGCGACCCTGGCATCGTCCCCGGGCGTCGACGCTGCAGTCACCGTTTTGGTAGACAATAAGCTTTATGGATTCGTAACTCCAAAAGCATGCAATGTTGACGAGGCCATGAACCTTATGAAGAAAAGACAGCCATACTATGCCGTTCCAGCACTTATCCACTCACTCGATGAGTTTCCAAAAACAAATAACGGCAAAATTGACAAAGCATTGCTGAAGGAACTCTCCCGGAAACTATCTGCTCCCACAGTGGCGCCTCAGCCTTCCAACGAGACTCTGAAGTCTGACGGTGGTAGCCAAATTACAGTGCCTGCCACGGCAGTTCCAAGCATCAATGGCGACAACACTCCTATGGCATTGGAGAAGATCATGACACGCTCTCAGGCCGCAAGCTCCCAGTCAACTTTGGGGAACAAGGAAACTCAAGAATACCCTGTTCCAGAAAAGATTTATGGGAAGAAGCTTCGCGGATTTCGATTTACAATATTCATTGTCTATCGAACGCTCTTTTCTGTGGTCTGGCTGTTCAACATTGCTGGACTTATTGCCATAATCTTGACGGATGCGAGCATCAAATGGATCAGTCGCATGGCCTTCATCAACCTTACCCTCGCTGTCCTTGCCCGTCAAGATCACGTCATCAATATTCTGTATACGATATTTTGCAACTTCCCTCGTTCATGGCCACTCTGGATCCGAGCTCGAGCGGCAAAGATCTATCACTTTGGAGGCACGCACTCGGGTGCTGGGAGCGCAGCTGTGGGGTGGCACCTTGCAGCCATGGTCCGTAAAACATGGGGCCGTTCTCATTATCCTGAGGATATCATGGAGAGAGGTTCCACTGCAGCTTTTGTCATCGGATGGCTTGCCTTCGCCCTACTCTTTGTGATCATCTTAACCGCATACCCAACCTTCAGGAAACTTCACCATGATATTTACGAGGCAGTTCATCGATTCCTGGGCTGGACTGCACTGGCATTTATCTGGGTCCAGACGATGCTCAACATTAATGATGCCCGGCAGGCCTTGATACGCAGCGGTAGCGCCTCACCCAGCTTCGGAAAGGTGGCAGTCACCACGGCCGAGTTCTGGCTCGTCATTGTCATCACATGCAGTATTGCTTTATCATGGGTCACCCTGCGCAAGGTTCCTGTGGATGCAGAAGTGCTATCTAACCATGCCGTTCGTCTCCACTTCGGCTACGTTGTCCCTGTGAACGGGAGCTTCACTCGTCTTTCTCTCAGACCACTGATTGAGTGGCATTCATTTGCCACCATCACTGCTCCGGAACCCAAACGGGGTTATCCAAAGGGATACTCACTCATCGTATCCAACGCGGGCGATTGGACAAAGCAAATGATTCAAAACCCTCAGACTAAGATTTGGGTCAGGGGTGTGCCGAGTAAGTATACCATCTTCATTAGCAATGTTGTCGACCTTTAATATGCTATCATTACAAGCATATTGTATTATATATTTCTTTCTTTGCTTGTGTAATACGTCTTTACTTCTCTCAGTATCTACTTTAAGCTCTAAGATGACATTTGCTAATGAAGATGAACAGCTTGTGGTGTGATGCGCATCGCGACCCTCTTCAACAAAATCGTCCTAGTCGGAACTGGCAGCGGTATTGGTCCACTTCTTGGTTTTATCGAGGGACCTACTTGTCCTTTCAGACTCATCTGGTCTACAAAGGATCCGCAAAATACATTCGGTCCTAATCTATGCCAAGTTCTGAAAGACGCCGACCCTCATGCAGTCATTCACGATACCAGGACCCAAGGCAGACCAAACTTAGTCGAGATGGCCTGGCGAGAAGCTAAGAAGATTGACGCCGAAGCCGTCATAATCATCGCAAACCAGAAGATCACCAAGAAGGTCGTCTATGGTCTAGAGACACGCGGTATGTATGCATACGGCGCTATCTGGGATAGCTAGACTATCTTCTGGTAAGCTAGTCAGATTGATCTATTTGATCTGTGATTGGATCCTTAGGTTATCTTTGTCTGATGGATCTGTGTTTCCAAAAATTTCAGGCTCATGGGATCAAGACTGTCTTTTCTTAAATTGTATTTGTTGAAAGAATTACCGGACACTCATTTAGCAAAGGGGAAACAAGTACACGCAGGGGGAGGGTTTCACATTTCATATCTCCTAGGTCATTATATAAATTTCCTTCCTAACTTAGACTGAAAGATCCTGTCCCAACCTAGCCGCCTGAACTCGTACACAAAGTGCCATCGTCTTCAACCATCGAACATAGACCTCATTCCCCACGACGTAGGGATTCTGCTCTCTACAGCCATCCTCATCACATATCCTATTCGCCAACAAATCAAAATTAAGCAAAGAATCATCCTGCGTCTGATGATTCGTCAACAGAACATCTACACCAGCTTCCTTCGCTAACTCCACAGTCTTCGCATACGACCTCACCTGCTCAGCCTTATCCTCCGCTTTCTCCGCAATCCCTCCACCACCGTAAAACCCGACCACATGCTCAACCCCATGGTCTCTAACATTAAAAAACATGCTCAAGCACCCGGGTGTATGTCCTGGCGTCTCAATAAACCGAATAGTCAGATTCCCGATTTCTAGAACCTGGCCATCGGTGACGGATTCATCGCGCCTGGGGGCCCCCTTCACAGTTTCCATTTTCCGCCACGCGGTGTCCGTGGCGTAGGTGGTTAGGTTATACGTTTCTTGGAGGTACAACCCCCCGCCATAATGATCAAAATGTTCATGTGTTATAATCAACGCTTTTATATCAGTTCCTTCATACCCAAAAGCTTCTAACCCGGGGATCAGAATCCTCTCCGCTTCCTCGGGGTTATCGAGTGCGTCGATAACGACTAAACCCTCCCCTGTATCAATCGCCCATGCGGATACCAAACTCTGGCCAACGAAATACATCCCGTCGAATGCCATGGTGGGTTCGATGAAGCCGGGCATTTGGAGGTTGGAGGCTAGGGTGGGGTAAAGTTGGTTGCGGATACATCGGTGTTGGTACTTGGAGGCTAGATCTGGACCGGCGAGATCGCGGGCTTCGTTGAGATAACGCGTCACGTTTTCGGTTTGGGGGGTTGGGTATTCGGTTGTGTTCCAGAGGGCCGAGAAGTTGGTTGTGGGGATGTCGTATTGGGCTTGAGCTGTAGTTATAAAGGAGAGTAGGAGTGTGGGTACTTGGAAACGGGTCATGTTTGCGTATATTTGAATCCAAGGTTATGGTGGTTGACTGTAAGGGTTGGATGTGGGTTGGTTTAGCTTGTTGGTTGCTTTGCCCTGGTTTTATATTCATGATCCCCCATTTCTCCACTCATTGATCGGAATATCCTACATGACTCGACCTGACCAAATACCTGCTTTGCACTTTCCATGATTCGGCAGTTGCATAGATGATTTTATTGTTCATCTAAGAGGGGATGGGAATGCGGAGGAAGACATTCTAGCGCACCCCGCAATGTCGGGGTCTCGGCAGTGCGGTGCTATTCTTAATGAGGGAATGATGGGGTTGGGGTTGTGGAGATCTGGGGTAACAAGGATGGGTTAACGTTTTGGTCTTTTCTGGATCATTGGGGATTGATTGTAGTAGTGTATCAAGCTTTTAATAGCGTTTAAAATGAATTTGTTGCTTAGGTTTTGTTTCCTTTTATTCCAAGGCTTTATAGTTGAATATTATGGTTAGGAAAATAAGTCTTTGTCTTATCGGGATGGAAGAAGAGTGGTTCTACCGTGCAGTGAGTTATCCGGAGGACGTAGATTTAAATCCGGAGTCGGTGGCACGTGGGGTTGTTTTCTGGAGTAGATCTTCTCGGATTATGTTTTCCACCATGGATCTTACCTAGGTAAGATATCGATGTTTATTTGCATACGACAGATACATTGCAATAAATATGTGATACCTCGTTCATAGCGTATGTCCTTTCTGTGGAGGAGAGATGTTATTACTCCATCTTCGGTCCTCCACAAAGCCAACAAAATACATTCATTGATATAAACAATGTTTAAGTTTTTCTTTTAAACCAACTCAATAGTTGTACATCTCGTTTCGGATTGCAACTCCTTTATAACTTCGCCATGCATTCTATCAGGCACAAATGCAGAACCCCATAAAGTGAACCTAGGTACCTCCCCAGAACCAGGTTCATCCCGAGAAACGTCCTTCGTATACGGGACAGTAAGTAAAGGTGTCCCAACCCCAGGAAAAGATGCCAACTCAGTCCCCGCTGACAAAGACCTGGTCTGTATTGGAGCCAGACCAAGCTTCCCACTTTCAGTGATGAACAACTGACTCTTTCGGAGCATGCGTCGAGCAATTTTGTAATACTCCCATGCAACTTTGGCTTCTTCGCTCAGATGATCAATTTGAAAGATTTTTCGCCTTATCTTAAGGTTGTTTGATGAGCGACTCTCCTGGTGAAGTAAATTGATCTCGCCGGCAGAGTCGAAGCAATGTTTTTTGAAGCAGTCCCATAACCAGGTGACCTGCTCGTTATTTTTTGGGTTAATGCGAAGGCGCTTCGAGTTGTGATCACCTCCGTTTCCTAACAACGTACGAGCCAGTGTTAACTCAATCGTTTCGTAATTCTCTCTCTTGATTTCCAAGACTTTTGATATACAACTCTCAATCATCTGGATGATGCGTGTAAACCGGCCATCGGAGGCTGAATCAAAAATGTGCTCAAGTCTGTCACAGTATACTCCTCTGAGCCTCAATATTTTGCCATCACTCTCCATTTCTGTGCCGGAAATGCTACCACCCGTATAGAAAAAGCTCAAGGACCAAGGTAACCATGCGCGATCTCGAGGGTAGTATGTCCACGATGGACGCTCAGGTGACTCTTCATTCCGATTCCAGGTCCCTGAGAAGGCAAGAAGATGACGGAACCCTGCCTTGAAACATGACATGGTACAGTTCTGATATGCTTGGTTATGATCCAGCGTGTAATCTGGTTCGAGATTATAACGAGGGCCAGCCCCAGGAAGAAGTCCAAGGAGACCATATATGTAATCCAGCTCCATCGAACATTTCTGATTGCGGAATGCAGTGACAAGGTACATCCAATCTCGAATGGTAGTTTCATCCCCTAGGTACATGTCTTTTAACTTCGCCACTTCCAAGGCAGAGTAATATCCGTTCAAGCGAAAAGTCGTAAGCGTGAACACTACGGCTTTTTTGAATATGAAAAGGGCGTCCGCGAAAAGTTCCCATTCCACGTTCGATGAGCCACAATTGAGAAGCATGTTCTTTGCGAGGATGGCTTCTTGAATAACCCAGAGCCGAGTGAACCACGCTCTGTTACATAAAGCGAGTAGGTTAATCTCCTTCGCAATGGCGATGATGTTGTTGAAACCAGATAGATCCTCCTGTAGTTCGTACTTTAGGGATAGCCATCGTCTTCTTCTGTCTTCGCCAAACTCAACTCCGTCGGCTTTAGCAGAAAGTAGTAGTCGATGTAGGCCATGCATAGCTACATCCGTCTCCTCTGTGCTAGAGCCCAGCCATACAAGCACCTTTGAAGCCTGGGAATAGATTCTAGACATTAATGATACCTGCTGCCCCTTCTCTTCTCTGTCGCTCTGGTTGATACAGACAGCATCCACCCATAGCAACCGAGATTTGTCGGGGCAGCAGAATTGAACTAAAGCATCATACAAACTCTTTGTGATGCGAATAGCTAGGCCATTAATGAATAACGTCTCGGTAAATTCTGCCGGTCCCCAGACATAAGAAATTGCTTCATACTCTGGCTCGTTGTCGAGGCATTGCACCTCGAGGCTTCCGTGGAGCCCGTCCTCATTAGAAGTAGGCTCAAGGCGCAATATTCGGATTTCGCTTGGATGTTGCAACTTGGTAAACTGATATACAACACTAAAATCGCGGATGCTCTCCGTTTGATCCATTGTCGACGACTGTAGTGGCTCACATATTCAACTGTAGGCCGCATTAGCATTGACCACTCCCTGACATATCGTAGAAGTTGATGCTATGTGATGGTTTGGCATTTCGCTTTCGAGACGATTGTATTTGTCAAGATGCTGAAAATGACTGGATTGAGCAACTTCCTCTTACACCCTTCCTTTCTCATAGCTTTGATACATCATATCATATAGCTCCAAATCTTTCAAGGCATCTTCTACTGTCGTTTTGATTCCTTTGCCATGAACAAGGCAGTCATGCATTTCCCTTAGCTCGGCCGTATAGGCATCCTCATAGCTACTCAAAATCTCCTTACTTTGAACCTCCCCGTCTTCGTTCATTTCGTCGACTTTGACTATAATGGGCAAGCCTTTTACATAAGGAGAGTCGTACTTGATCTCCACCCTCTTTCGTTCGCCGTAGATAGCTAAATGGGCATCGAAATTGGGAACCGCGTCAATACCACTTTCGTAAGTGACGGCAAAAGGTTCCTTGGCACCGTAGCTGTTTTTATAGTGAAAAATAGCAGAATAAAAAGGTTCGTTCGCTGATACACCTCCAACACTCTCCGGAGACCCTAGAACTTCCCGCATCAAGGAAATGTCATGAGATCCTAGGCTGCCCAAGAACCGGCAAAACTTCTTCTTTTCTTCTGTTACCCCACCATGCTGCTCAAATGCTTCGGAAAAGAGTTTCTCAAATAATTGATCACGCGTCTTGGCGGCATCTTCGGGAAGATCACTGAAGCGGAGAGGCTGGGTACCTGATTCAGAGACAAATTTTGCGTTGGGTCCGCTCATATCGCGAACACGAGCATATAGAATGCGCGGAATGCTTGAAACTTCGCGTTTAAAGGCATTGAGGAATGAAGGAGCGTAGCGGCGCATATATCCTACAAACACCTTTGCTTTGGATTTTGCCTCGGCTTCCATGATCCGTTTGACGGACGGAATGGACAATGAGACAGGCTTCTCAAGCATGACATGCTTTCCGGCCTCAAGGGCAGCGATCGTGTACGGTTCATGATATTCGTCCGATGTAAGGATGAAAATGACGTCTATAGAGGGGTTCGAGAAGAGTTGTGAAGGATCAGTGGTCGATTGCGGGATATGGAACTTCTTGGCGCAATGTTCGGTAGTCTTTTTGGAGATATCGCACACGCCGTGAACGGTATATAGGTGAGAGAGCAAACTTAAGACAGGGAGATGGATCACCTGGGCCACCTCTCCAGCTCCGAGGATGCCTACACCGAGTTGTTGAGGGGTAGACATGATGACGTAAGGAAGAAGAGCGAGATGGTGGGACAAGCTATGGGGCGAGAATATGAAAGACAAGATTTGATAGAACTCTGCTTACCATTGACGGTCGCTCTTCTGGGGACAGGAAGTGAAGGAAAGGATTGTTGTTTTCTGCGTTGTCGTCATGCTTCTCTCGCTAAGAAGAAGAAGAGTGCAAGATCCGGGCCGTCTGTCGGCTGTCTCTCGCATTTTTGCCTTGCTGCCTGAGCCGGAGCACCGGAGAAGGTGTTTGGCCGAGCTGCGGCTAGCAAAGCTCCAGAGAAACGCGACCCGCGTCAAGGCGCGATCTGCTGGTGAGGACGCCTCAGCACACCTTCACCACCACAGCAACTATGATTTGATGACCGCCTGGATTCTCCCTTGGTTGAGGATATTGAATTGCGATACAGCTGCCGAACCTTGAAAATTCCCCAACCTCACGACCACTACCCTTTGTGCACCCCGCAATCAAGATGTATATCAAACAGATCACCATCCAGGGCTTCAAAAGGTACGCGCAGCATCAGAACATTGAATTAGACAAGCTAACTGTAGAACCAACAGCTACAAGGACCAAACCCAAATCGAACCCTTCTCACCAAAGCACAATGTCATTGTTGGCCGCAACGGTTCAGGCAAGAGTAACTTCTTCGCTGCGATTCGGTTCGTTCTTGGCGATGCCTATACTCAGATGAGCCGTGAAGAACGGCAAAATCTGCTTCATGTATGGAATGGAGTCTTGCTAGCCGCATCCCTAGCTGACAATACATAGGAAGGTTCAGGTTCCGCAGTGATGTCTGCCTATGTCGAAGTCACCTTCGATAATAGCGATGACCGATTTCCCACTGGTAAGCCCGAGCTTGTACTTCGGCGGACAATTGGTGTGAAGAAGGATGAATATTCCCTCGACCGGAAAAATGCAACAAAAACCGACGTGATGAACCTACTTGAGTCCGCTGGTTTCTCACGTGCCAATCCGTACTACATCGTACCCCAAGGTCGTGTTACACGTCTTACGAATATGAAGGATAATGACCGGTTAAATCTTTTGAAGGAAATCTCGGGAACACAAGTGTACGAGGCAAGGAGAGCCGAGAGTGTGAAGATCATGCAGGATACAGAGAACAAGAGGTCAAAGATTGATGACCTACTAAAGTACATCAACGAGCGTCTCGCAGAGTTAGAGGAAGAAAAGGACGAATTGCGCGAATATCAAGAGAAGGACAGGGAGCGAAAGTGCCTGCTTTACGCTATCAACCATCGTGAGCAGCTTGTCTACCAGAATAAGCTGGAACAACTGGATGAGCTTCGTCAGACTGGGGTTGATGAGGCTGAAGACCAGCGTGAGCGGTTCGTGCAGGTCGAGAATGAGATGGCTCAGCTTGAGTCTGAGATCACACAAATGAAACAGCAAATCAGTCTACTCAAAAATGAGAGGGCACAGCTCGAGGACGAGCGCCGAGATGCAGCACGAAATAAAGCTAAATTTGAACTCGAGGTAAAGGAATTGTCGGAAGGACAATCCACCGCACAAAATACGAAGAGGCGTCATGATCAGCAATTGTCAGACGTCCAAGAGCAAATACAATCGCGAGAAGAAGAACTTGGCAATATCTTGCCCCAGTACAATTCTAAGAAAGAGCAAGAAGCAGCAGTTAGGTCACAACTTCAAGATGCGGAAGGCCAACGGAAGCGTCTCTATGACAAACAAGGTCGAACAGCTCATTTCAACAACAAGCGACAACGAGATGATTACTTGCGTAAAGAAATTGACAACCTCAATATGGACCTTGCCACGCGAAAAGCGGTGTCAATGGAAACGAACGAGGAGATCTCAGACCTACAGGCCAATATCAAGACACTAGAGAGCGAGATCAAGGACCTCCGCTCGAATATCGATAATCAGGGAGACAATACCATGAACCTTGCATCACAGATTCAAAAAGCCAAGGATACTAGGAGCAATCTTGACGATCAGCGAAGGTGAGTTGAGTCGATTGTGGCTTGTTTGATATCATGATTTTAACCACGATACAGGGATCTGTGGAGGGAGGAAGCCAAACTTGACTCTCACACGGCCAATGCTCAAGATGAACTCTTCCGGGCAGAGCGGAGCTTATCGCACATGATGGACCACAACACCAGCCAAGGTCTCGCTGCAGTTAGGCGTATCAAGCAGGAGCACAACCTTGATGGTGTTTACGGTTTCCTTGCCGAACTTTTTGAGGTCCCTGATCGCTACAAAACTGCTGTTGAGGTTACAGCGGGCAACAGTCTTTTCAACGTAGTCGTGGACAATGATGAGACTGCTACTAAAGTTGTGCAACTGCTCACCAAGGAGAAGGCAGGACGTGTAACGTGTCTGCCGCTCAACAGGGTCAAACACAAGGCCGTCAACATTCCCAAAGCAAGTGACGCTATTCAGATGATTTCGAAGCTAGAGTACGACCCCACATATGAAAATGCGTTCCAACATATTTTCGGCAAGACCATCATCTGTCCCAATCTCCAAGTTGCCTCTCAGTACGCACGAAGCCATGCTGTCAGCGCCATTACCCCTGAAGGTGATCGAGCCGACAAGAAAGGTGTATTGACCGGTGGTTGGTACAACCCTAACAGCTCACGTATCGACTGTGTGCAGAATGTCACTAGATGTCGCGAAGCTGTTGAAGCCCAACGTGAGCGCAAACGAGAAGTCACACGAAAACTCGAGCAACTCGAACAACAGATCACCGCGGCTAATGGTGAGATACATAAACTCGAAGCCCAGAGAAACCGACTAGAAGGCAACTACGGTCCCATGCGGCAAGAACTAAGAAGCAAACAGACGGAGTTACAGAACAAGAGAGATGCCTTGGATGCAAAGAGACAAGCTGCAAGCAACATTGAGGCGGCTATCCATGACTTGGGTGAACAACAGTCCGCATACGAGTCAGAACTTAGTTCGGATTTCAAAAAGGCTCTATCGAAGAATGAAGAGCAACAGCTCGAGAACCTCAGCTCAACCGTTCAGGATCTACGTCGAGAATTAATGGGTCTTTCGAATGAGCGTTCGGAACTTGAGAGCCGCAAAGCTGAACTTGATGTCGAACTTCGAGAGAACCTTCAGCCGTTGCTTGATCAATTGACTGCGCAAGAAAATAGCTTTAGTGGTGTAGCATCGACTTCATCACGACTAAAAGAATGCCAACGTTCTCTTAAACGCATAACCCAGACTGTCGCAAGCTATGACGAGAAGGTTCAAGAAGCCGATGCGGCTCTCGAGCAAGCTAGTTCTCAACTCTCCGAGCTTGAAAACTCCAAGGCAGAGAAGCAGCAGCTCAACATTCAGATCGCCCTTACCATTGAGAAACACCAAAAGCGCATGGAAAGGAGTATGCGAGATAAAAACGAGTACAAGGAGAAGGCCGAGGAAGCCGCTAGGAATATTAGGGACCTTGGTGCGCTTCCAGAAGAAGCCTTCCAGTCCAAGTACACCAATTTAAGCGCAGATAAGGTGAGTATCCTCTCGCACATATTGAACATCAATATCAGACTAACGCAATCCGCAGGCCTCCACCAAACTCCGCAAAGTCAACGAAGTCCTCAAGAAGTACTCTCATGTCAACAAGAAAGCTTTCGAACAATACGCCAACTTCACCAAGCAACGTGAAACCCTCACCAAACGGCGTGCCGAACTCGACTCCTCCCAAAAATCCATCGAAGATCTCATCGATGTCCTCGACACACGAAAAGACGAAGCCATCGAACGAACTTTCAAGCAAGTAAGCAAAGAATTTGCAGCAGTCTTCGAGAAGCTCGTACCCGCAGGAAAGGGTCGACTCGTCATCCAACGCAAAACCGACGCACAGATCCGAGCGGCCAGGGGCGAGGCCGACGACGACGAATCCGACGAAGACGCAGCCACCAACGGCGCGCGCAGGAAGGATCGTCGCTCAGCAGTAGAGTCCTACACGGGCGTCGGCATCTCCGTCTCCTTCAACTCCAAACACGACGAACAACAACGCATCGCGCAACTCTCGGGCGGTCAAAAATCCCTCTGCGCCCTCGCCCTCGTCTTCGCGATCCAACAATGCGACCCAGCGCCCTTCTACCTCTTCGATGAAATCGACGCCAACCTAGACGCCCAGTATCGAACCGCGGTGGCGGAGATCCTGAAGCGATTAAGTGAGGGGGAGGATGGCAAGGCGGGCGGTCAGTTCATTTGCACGACGTTTAGACCTGAGATGGTGGTTGTGGCGGAGAAGTGTTATGGAGTTGCGTTTTCGAATAAGACGAGTAGTATTGATGTTGTTAGTCGGGAGAAGGCGTTGGAGTTTGTGGAGATGAGTCAGAGGACTGTTGCTGGGTAGTGTTTTTTCTCTCTGTCGTGGGTGGGACGGAGGGGGAGAGGGGAAGGGAAAGGTGGAAAGGGGGGATGGTGGAAGATACTTCTACTTCTCCCCTCGGTTTCTTTCTTTTTCATTCAGTGGAGGTGGTACGTTGTGGCGCCAGAATATACGGTGGGTTTGGGGGGTTCACTTATATACCACTGGTTGATTTATCAATTGATCTGATTATCATATAAACGCAACTTGCTTATTGACTGAGTAAGTAATTGATCTTCACATCTGTATCTATCATTGCATCCGTCCTTCTTCCTTCAACTACCTACCCATCTCTCCTCGCTTATTCTTAACTAGAAAAGTAGATTATTTAGTGTTGGGTGATGTAAGTACTAATGATATTAATTATATAGAAGGAGCGTTATTAATCGCAGGAGATGAAGTTGGTTTCTCATATTATTATATCTCTGGGTGAAGAGGGGTGGGTAAATTGATAGATCGGGGAGCTTGTAGATCTAGATCCTTGTCCCTCTAACCCTCTACGAACTAACCAAATCCTTAAATCCCAATAACCCAACAATCTAATAACTTAATAGCCCAATTCATCTCAATTCAATTCAATCCTGCATCTCCACCCCTCCCGTCACAAGCCTCTAAACAAATCCACCTCTCTCACAACAACCAAAGAAAAAGCATCAAAAAGAAAACCCCCAAAACCACCAACATGGCATAAAATTGCTGATATTCCCATTCCTCCACGATATAGAATTTTTCCTGGCTTTCCAAATCCATGGCGTGAGGTTTGTTATATCGCTCAGCGAGTTTAGTAGTTGCGGTTTTGCTTTTATTACTAAGGTGTGAGGTGGTGCGTTTGGTTTTTGGATGATGGGGGGGTTGTTGAGAGGAGGGAGGTGGTTATATTTATAGTGGTGGTGAGATATCATGGGTCATTGTACCATGGAATTATTTAATTAACTACCCAACCACAGGACTCGACTGCTGTGATTCTCGGTGGATATATATCTGCTGTAAAGCAATCGTACTAATTCCAGTCATCGTACCGCTTTTCCAGTCTTCAAAAAAAGAGACTGCTTGATCGCGTTGAGTGGATGAAGGACTATGTAACGCGACAAGGTAAATAGGTAACGCCATACGCATGTAAGCGCATCCAATCCGTTTCGCATGAAGGTACATCGCACAGTTAAGAATGGAACCGTAATGGTCGTTGAAATCTAGGAAGCTAGATCCAAGGCGAGGTGCCACGAGAGAAAGCAGGATTCTTGCGGTTGCGAAATAGGCGATTGTGAGGGCTGTGAATCCGTCTCTGTATATGATTGATCCGTTCTCAACTCGAGTCAGGAATTGATTGTTCTTTTCGGCGGTAGTCTCATATTCATGCCAGAGCTGGTTGATGTGAGTTTGGGATGAGTAGTATTGTTCAAGGCTGATTAGTTGTTCGTTTTGTGGGGAATCTTGATCGACGTAGATCTCTGCCAATGCGGCAATATGCGTCATTAAACGTTGAAAGATTGGTATTCGTTGATATTCTAGTGTTTCGTTTAGAATTTTCTTCACAGATACGACGGACCCTCTTTTGCTTGTTAAGTATATGAATGCCTGTCATGGTAAGCATATCACTCCCATCAGTTAGACACGTTGAAGAAATCATACCAATTGAGTTCTGATATGGAAGAAAATCTGACATAAAACACCTTCATGACATTGTCTAGGACCTGCGAGCTCAATCATACGAGCAGCACCCTGTATGTGCTCTCTGTAGGCATCTAGCGTGGTACTGGACATTGCCTCAAATAGGGAAAGCATGACTGACGTCGAAACCATGTGAACAGTTGGCTCAGGTAGCTTCTTACTTGCTCTAACGATGCGACTATGGGAGCGAAGAGCTTGGCCATAAAATTTAAATGCCTCTCGAAGAATGGATGGATTCGCGGTTTCGACGGCGCAGAATGCGGCCGCTGTTGCTTTCAGAGCCAGGGTGAGAGCTGGATTGGTTCCATCGGTTGCAAATGCCGGTAGTCTATGCAACCAGGTGAGCTTGTTGCCCAGGTCCCTCCCTTCTCCGGTGGAAGTGAAAAAGGAGAGAAAGTTTGCGTAAAAGACCTCATTCATGGCAGAGGCTTGAGGAGGCGAGGCGGTGAGGCCCGTGGTCCAGCTGGCGGGAAGGGGCAGCGATGGTGATTGTCCATCTCCTAGGGGTTGAGCCGATTTGGTTGACTTTTTGGAATTGGAACGCGCCACATCGGCAGTCATATCGATAATAACTGGACCCTGAACAGGGCCAGGGCATCTCCGATGTGCCCTAATGCACATCTGACACTCGGGGAGCGTGGCGTCGCATTTGATCCGCTTCTGGCGACAGATGGCACACGCCTTGGTCCGTGGAGCCATGGTCAGTTCAGGTACCAGTCCGCGAAGGAGGATAGACTCGGGGCAGGTCCGGGAGGATAGCGACCAGAGTGGGAACCGACGATAGAGGCTGTCTGTGGGGACTGTTGGAGTTTGTTACAGTAGTGATAAGGCTACGTCGTAGGCAATTTGGCAGAGGCAACACGCTAATTGGTAAGCAGTCACGTGTTAGAGAGCCTCATACGGAATGGCTTGCGCGCGGAGGATTTGGATGCCTGAGCTGGACGCATCTAGAATGGAAGAGCAGCAATGCTGTATTTCCCAATAGAGATTCCGTCTGCCAATAGCAGCATAGGATGTGTCTACAGAGCACCTAAAGCGTCGATGCGGAGCGGAGAAATAGGATTCTCCAGCTCTTTCTCCGTCAAAGATGGAGGGATGATCAGGCACGAGTTCCCTTTCGAACCGTTGTGAGGGTGCAGGCGCAGGGACCAGTCGCTAGTGTGCGGCGGAGGCCCCGGACTTCGGAACAAAAGCAGTGGCTTCGTCTGGCTGGCGGGAACGGCTTACCGTACTGGAGACGGACTGTGCAGCAAGGCAAGCCCGATGACCTGTGGAGTTTGGAGAGACGGCGGTTGTGGTCGCAGTGCACGGTGGTTGTTGAAACCATGGCCACTCAACAACCCACCGTCGAAATGCAGTGCCTCACCTCATCTATCGTGATGATCCGGTCCATTGGGGCATAGCGGGTGAAGAAAATTTCTTCGGCCTCCGTTCGGTGTCTGGAGAGAGGAGAAGGAGGATTGTACGGGGTTTGCCTCCTCCATGGGGAAGAGCCAAGTGCGCTGTGCTGTCTATCCATTACGATATGCCAACAGCGCGTGGCGGCGCTTTTTTTCGAGGTGTTGAGAGGGGACGATGGACAATGCTCGATGGGGTTTTGGTGGACAGTCAGTAGTCGAGAGTCGCGAGTGGAAATTGACGCACTAACCCTGGGAATATCGCGCAGAAGCAATTGCCAAGGAGGCAAAGAAAAGCTGCAAGAGATGGCGGAGGCTGACTTATCGTCGATCAGAGGAAGACGCGAAGGACGACGGGGCTGTTGGTGTGGGTTGGTGTTGATCGGGCCAATCGAGGGCGCATCGGGGCCTGACGTCATGATGTAACAGAAACCCTAGCGAGGGTCAGAGAGATGGAAGGCTTCCAAGAAAAGCGCAGGCTTGGCAACCGCCCATCACACCATGAATTAGTACGCCACTGCAAAAGCTTCTTTGGAGCCTCTCCCGGCCCAGAGACGAGACCCACGCCTCTCTCTGCCGGGCCAAGTATCGTGAACGCTCGGGTGTCGCGTGCTGCCGCTTCACCAGCAAACCTCCCTCTCACCCTCGCCCTCACCCTCGCCCTCACCCTCAGCTTCTACGTCGCACATATTGCCTTCGACGGCGCGGTGCTGGCAGCCACCATCCACTGACCGGAAGCGCAAGGCGGACGTGCTCAGTGTTCTCTGCTTTGTGCGCCCAGGGCCGTTGAGCGCGGCCTACTGACTACTCGCTAGCCCCACAAATCCCTCTGCTCCTACTGACGTCTACGGGCAGCCAACTAGCTCTACCACACCGAGGAATACCCTCGTTATGCTGTTCCCTGGACGGCCATGGTCAGCATCGTCGCGCAAAATGACGAAACCCACTGCTCGACCTGCGTCTTGCCCTGCTGCACAGCGTCACTGTGATAGCAAATGAGAGCCCTGTGTCGACACGTTACTCCCCACTTGGATGCCCTCCCGTCTCATGAGACTCTTTCATCGCCTGCCGGTTTTTCCTCTCTCGACCAGTTCACACCCATCCCCCATCCGCATCCTCTCCCCGTTTCTCCACTGCCCGCTACTCACTACTCACACGTGCGCCCTCTAGCCCTTGCTTCTCCGGACGACGGTTTCCATGTCGTCGCAAACCCATCTATATATCTCCCTCCCCTCCCCGCTGTTTCCTCCACACTCCCATCTCCCATCTCACCCACCTCTCCACACCCGTCGCTGCTGATCCATCAACATCCGCAGCCATGGTCAACTTCAACGACGAGACAGAGAAGCATGAGGCTCCTCAAAACCCAACCCAAGAAGAACGAGAGCAGATCGCCAACGGCCTCCAGCATGTCGGCACCTACGACAAATACGAAATCACGGAGGAGGACTGCTACGACGAACTCGGCTTCTCCTTCCCTACATGGAAGAAGTGGACCATCCTGACTGTCGTCTTCTTGGTCCAGGTCTCCATGAACTTCAACACCAGTCTTTACTCCAATGCCATCGGTGGTATTCAAGAAGAGTTCGGTGTCAGCGCCCAAGGCGCTCGTTGCGGTGCTATGATCTTCCTCGTTCTTTATGCCTTCGGTTGCGAGCTATGGGCTCCGTGGAGCGAGGAACTCGGTCGATGGCCAATCATGCAGGCCTCGCTTTTCCTCGTCAACATTTGGCAGCTTCCCGTCGCCTTAGCTAAGAACTTCGCCACCATCATGGTTGGTCGTGCTCTTGGTGGTCTCTCATCAGCAGGTGGCTCCGTCACCTTGGGAATGGTGGCTGATATGTGGGAACCCGAAGACCAGCAATATGCTGTCGCTTACGTCGTCTTCTCCTCGGTCGGAGGGTCTATTCTCGGCCCTGTCGTAGGTGGTTTTGTTGAAGCCTATTGCCCATGGAGATGGAATATTTGGATCCAATTGATCTTCGGCGGTGCCGTACAAATCATGCACTTCTTCCTCGTCCCGGAAACCCGCGTGACGATCATGATGGATAAGATCGCCAAGAAGCGTCGTGCAGAGGGCGAGAAGAGCGGCAAGCCTGTCAACATCTGGGGACCGAATGAGCTTGCCCCATTCAGTGATCGCTTCTCATTCCGGGAAGTGATGATCACCTGGATCCGACCATTCCGCATGTTCTTGACGGAGCCAATCGTGCTCGTCTTATCTCTTCTCTCCGGTTTCTCCGATGCCCTCATCTTCATGTTCATTCAGTCTTTTGCTCTCGTCTATGAGCAATGGGACTTTGCCACCTACTCTATCGGTCTGGCTTTCATTCCTATTGGCATTGGCTATTTCCTTGCCTGGGCATCTTTCGTCCCTGCCATCAAGCGCAACAAAAGAGAACGTGCTGCCAAACCCCATGACGAGCAAGCTCAATATGAATCCCGACTTTGGTGGCTCTTGTACACCGCACCCTGCTTACCCATCGGTCTTATCGGTTTCGCATGGACTTCCACCGGCCCACCAATCCACTGGATCGGCTCCATGGTCTTCAGTGCCATCGTGGGTATTGCAAACTATGCCATCTACATGGCTACTATTGACTACATGATTTGCGCCTATGGTCCATACTCTGCCTCTGCTACCGGAGGAAACGGCTGGTCTCGAGACTTCCTCGCTGGTGTCCTCACCATCCCCGCAACCCCCTTCTACACGAACATCGGTGGTAAGAATCATCTCGCTTACGCATCCACCATCCTGTTCTGCATCGCCTTCCTTCTCGTCGCCGCCGTCTACATCATTTACTGGCAAGGCCCAACTCTCCGAAAGCGATCTCCCTTCGCCGAACAGCTCAACCAAGCTAGAGAGGACACGGGTGGTCGTAGGGTCAGCTCTCTCCCAGGTCTTTACGGTTCAAGGGCTGGATCGATCGCAGGATCCTCCAGGAGGAACAGTGTCACTCGACCCGGCATGGGCAGCAGACAACCCAGCCGAAACACAGCTGCACACTAAGCGTGGAGTTCTTCGGAAATACCCATTAAGAAGCAAGAACGAAGCCAGGCCCTTTGGTATCCCATGCTCATATATCCGCATCACGTTGATTTCAGCATGAAGCGTTCCCGGGCGTTTCTCTTAGAAGAGGATAAGTTCTCCTTCTTCATTTTGTTGTAACGAATAGTGCCTTTTTTTCCTTTTCATAATTCCGGATACGATCGAATCTTGGGGAGGATGATGAAGCAGAGGATGATTTAAGAAGAGGATGAACATTGAACCATGTACTTTTATGACTTTCTACAATTTTGTAATTTTAGATTACAGAACTGTTTGTTGTTGTTGTTGTTGTTGATGATGATGAAGAGGAGATTTTTATATACCCATATCAAATCAATCGCTACCTTTTTTTTCCTATTAGAAACGAAAACGAAAATGAAATGAAAACCTATTATATTTGTCTCGTTATTATCCACAAGTGAATAGTTAAATGAACATTAACCCACCCCCC
>AJFL01003443.1:0-12620 GCA_000467735.1 Rhytidhysteron rufulum CBS 306.38
GGGGGGGGGGGATCGCGCACTAATGGAGCTAGCGTGAACATGAGATTGCAGATCATGGGGTTTTTAGGATGGGATATTGTGAAATTAGATTATCCCTTTAGAAAGTGTATCTCCAGGTACTTCTGGAATTTAAAGAGATAGTATCTACTCATTTCGCTAGGTGAATCCCGCTTATGCTAAGGTTTCGGGCCTCTCTTCGATGGTGCTTTTCCTCCTAGCTAGTATATTATATACTTATAATTATTAAAATTACTCATTGTATTAAGCTAAAAGCTTCCCTTTACTATAAATATACTAGCACTGCCTTTATAAGCACCGTTTACCCTAGTCCTTTAAGTAGTAGAGCATACAGCGTAAACTAAACTATCTTTACATTATAACTAAGTTATATCCTTATATCTACTTTATTTTATCAAATTTATCCTCAATTTTACGAAGACGGGACTTCGAAGTGGCTTCTGACAGTGAGCCCTATGCGTAGCCTACAGAACGCCGCATGCCTTCCATCACGCGGAAAGCTTCCGTCCTGCGGAAAATCTTGCTAAGTGAAGATGGGGGAAGCTGAACTGGAATAAACGATAATCCATCGGCTCTAACTCGTAATATCATTTTATTATTTGCAGGAAGATGGATATAAGAGAGTTTACATGTTGCCAAAAGCTTTAAACCCTGAAAATTCCAAAAATCAATCACTGATACACCGAGGTAACCCTCCAAAGAAATAATGGACGAAAGTTTCTATATGGAAGTTTATCAAGAATAAATTAAAAACTGAAATGATTAATACCAAAATAGTTGTCACCGGTCTCTTCAACAAGGACTACCTCATTCCCCCCAAAGCCGGCTCCGCATTTCTCGTCAACCATCCAGCAGATATAGCCTCATCTTAAGGCCCCGATATCGTACTTGATTTCTAATTAATAAGCCTCGTGAAGATCGTTGATGTGGATGAATTGGTCAACGGAAAGGAAAGGGGGGATATTTGCGGCTATCTCGGATTTATTCCGCGGCAGTACACGGCACACGTACTCGTTCATCATAACTGCTTCAACCGACCCCGCAACCACAAAAGGTAAGCTAGAATTTGAGGCGGTCCATATGTCCAATATTACGGAGTACATAAATATATCTTTCCTATCGCCTTCAGAGGTTGAATCGTCTCATTTTCCTATCCACGCCAAAGCATTAACATTCTCCGATCTTAGTCAATCAATTTGATAACCAAAGACCATACCAAGAACCGTCCAACTATTCAAGATGTCTACCACTCCAATCACACGCATCGTTATGTTCAAAATCCCCTCCAAAGACGACCAAGAGAAGCTCATCTCCTTCTACCGAACCCTCGCCCACGACGCCATCAAAGACGGCCAACGATACATCCTCTCCGCAAGTGCAGGACACACATTCGATGATTCCCGAAATCAAGGGTACACAGTCGCTGCGATTACGAAGTTCAAATCGGTCGACGATATGCAGTATTACGACGATGGGTGTGAAGCACATGCGAAGTTGAAAGCGTTTGGGAAGAGCGTGCATCAGGGCATCACGATGGTGTATTTTCAGGATGCGTTGGGTTCAGAGTAGAAGCTGGGTTGAAGAGAACTACTAGAAGGGTTGATGGGAATACAAAGTTGGGATAGATGGAAGAGGCTGGTGGGAGCAAGATGCGAGATCTCTGAAATGTGACGGGTCGAACTAATGAGCGCTGCAGCAATCCATACTTTTTTCATCACCTTCCGGAAGGGGATGTGTTTACTTAGATCCGAGATGTCCCCTGGGTGTTTTTGAGGGATTCGGGGGTCACCTGTTGATACGGAGATGTTAAATACCAGTGACTGCGAAAATGAAGACCCACGAGAGATGTAGCAAATACCGGCTGCTACAGCAATCCACACCTTATCTCTTACCTTCCAAAAGAAGAATGAATGTATTAGTAAGCACCTCGTGAAGTCCAAGACCCTTTTCTCTCCATCTCTTCTACCATCTCCGCATCATTAGAGCCATCAATACGTCGCATTCATCTCCTATTCTCTTTGACATTTCTCTTATCTAAACTTCAACTTTTCGATATAAAATTTCTTGAAAACCTCTCTCTTGAAATTGGATATGCCTTTGCGGGCTTCCTGCATTTCAATCCGCCTTCATTCCCACCAAGCTCCAATCCCAAATTTCACCTTCAGTTTAGTAATTTCTTCATACATCCAGATTTCCACTTCTTTCTAAAGAAACCCCAAGCTGAAAAATGCATTTTCGCTTCTAAGAGGGACCGTGGGGCTCAGTACTGACTGAAAGAGTTTCAATGTAATAATGGAATACTTCAACAACGTTGCGGAATCATTTATCAAGACATAGACTTAGAACTTCCAAGTTGAATCATTCAGCGAGGGCCAATCTAGAATCGGACAAATCTAGCAAAGCAGGCCCCCGCTATCGGGTCTTTCGAAGCGAAGTTCATCCGCCAAGGGTCTCTATTTAATCATGCTCGATCATCAATGATATACTATTTAGGTATATACAGCGAGGAGCTTATCGAATTTGGTGGCCTTGATTTTAGACGCTGCGGGAATTCCCACTTCATCTCCACAAAGTTTTCCCGAACCGGGAGCTAAAAGACGAATGACGCCAAAGTCTTCGTAAGCCAAAGGGAAGTCTAGCACGATGTAACTAAATCGCCAACCGTCTTGTCTGACTAAGAACTTGTCTGATTGATTAAACGAATTAGGTTTAGTTGTGAGGACTCCAGTTCCAACGGCTTCAGCTCGATCCAACCCTATTCGAACTGTGCCACACCGTATTTACCACTACACCGTAGAACATGCATTAGTACAGCTATCACATCCCATGATGCCGCGTGCAACTTCAGGCGTTCAAAGACACCGTTTGCTCCACTTGGCCTTCAGAACTAACGTGCCATTACGGCACTGCCTTGACTATCTTGACTATCAATTGAAGTACTAATTAAACGTATATAAAGCTCATCATTAACCACTTTTCGGTGCGTTTAAACACTTATTACTATCCTCCCTGCTTCAAGATGATCCATACACCCAAATTTCCCATTCCAGAAGAATTCCAGGATGACCTCCGATTTATCAACGCTCTTGATAACCGCTCAGACGAAGAAATCCTAGACGAGCTATCAAAGAAAGTCCCCATCACATCCGAGAAGAATGCGTGGACCTTTTGGCACGCAGGCGTCCGCGCCATGCCAGGTTGGTGCCAACGAAATATCACGAACTGGGTCCGCCTTCTCGGACCATCGTGGACTGTACGGGTTCTCGACAATGTAACCGGATCACCCAATAATGCCCTTGAATTTATCTCTCCGGATCTACTTCCAGAGGCGTATGTCAAGGGCACGATGCATGGTCCTTACACTGGGCCGCATAGCGCTGACTTCTTACGCGGCGCAGCACTCTGGACTTATGGCGGTGTTTGGATGGATGCAGGTTGTATTTTGGTTCGTCACCTCGATAAGATTTGCTGGGACCAATTGGAAGATCCGGATTCTCCTTTTACCATTTCGACCCCGTGGATGTATGCCCAGGTCATGGCGAATCATTTTGTCGCCAGTCGAAAAGGTGATCCTTTCATCAAGCACTGGTAAGTGATAATCCTACGACCCGAAAAGCCAATTACTTACTCAAGCCCTAAAAGGCATGACCTCTTCATGCACTTTTGGAAAGGCAAAACCGATCACACATCCATCATCGCAAGTCCCCTGGTCACTTTCGTCAAAGACGTTAAATTCGAGGATGCCGAAGCCCGCGGATTCAAATTCGAATTTAAAGTCGATGTTCCAATGGTCATGGGTTATATCGGCCAGGTCCTCGCATGGATGCGTCTCGCCATGCTCGAAGAACCCAATGGGGGTTTCAACGGCGTCGAGTATTACGAAAAGAAAGTGCTCCTTTTTGACGCTTTGTCTGAAGACTGGCCTGCTGAAAAGGTGCTTGGGTTTCAGGGGCAGGATCTCTATGATGTCTTATGCACAAGACTTGATGCGGATCCTAATTCAGAGGAGTATAAGAGGGCGTACAAAACTGTCTGGACGATACTGACTAAGTCTTGCTTGGAGAAGATTACTCATGGGAAGAACTTGACTAAGACGCCTGCTACTGGGCTCATCTTGGACGAGGATGAAAACCAGGAGAGAGACATTGCACCGGGAACCTTCGCAGAACTACTACGATACGGTAGCATTCACTTTGAGCAGACGAGAAAGGAAATTGATTATGTGGATGCTGAGATCCCGCCTCCGGAGCTGAGAATAAAGAAGGGGCTAATGGAGCCATAGGTGATGTGATATTCGCATATCTTTTTAGATGTTCAAGACACCCATGTTATTATACCATACGACGCATATGCCTGCATCTAGATATGGCTTGGTCTTTGCTCTACATTTTGAATAGAATATAGCTCCTTCCGAGTAGACCGTCCAATAAATCTATTCATCTTCTGGTTAAGTTATGATGGTTAGAAGCTTAATGTCTTGTCGATTCAAATCTCTTTTACATTAAACGCGAATATGAACTCCCTGTACTTTCGCTTCACCGACGAGTCACTTTCCAAATATCAATGGATTTATCAGCTACCCTATCCAAGTGGATCAAAAGTATACATTGCTGCAGTATATCCCAAGAATACAGATATGGATTTGAAGATGTACTGGATACTTCACACTTGAGAAAGATGTTGTCACGTGACGTCATTGAATATGACTATTCTCGCTACCAATCCCCACAGCGAATACTTCCTTTACCACAGTAACGCCAATTTCAAGAGAAAACCTTTTACCTCATAACCCACATTAAGATCACACAAAGCATGGAGGATGCTACACACATGTTTGCCTAAAACCTACCACCTTCGGCCGCAATAGCTGCGCCTCACCATCAAGCGAACGAACCAACCTTACAACCAACCACTCGGCCGGCAAACAAACATAACACAACATCCAAGCGTCGGAGAACAATCCTCAAAGGTACAAGAAGAAGTATGCCAAAATGCCAAACAACTGGATCGACAACCTCAAACTCCACATCACCAAGCGGCGTCGTCCCAATCCAGCACCCGACATAACCAGCAGCGACACCACCACCATGTCCAGAAAACGCACTCGATCCTCATCCGAGATAGCCACCAGTAGCACCACAGCCACCATACCCAAAACCCGTCCTGAATCCTTACATTCCCTCAGAAACCTCAAACCCTCAGACTGCCACCCTCAAGCTCAATCCCTACTCTTCAAGTTACCCGGCGAACTACGCAACCAGATCTATTCACTCGTGTTCGCTGAATATGAGGACCTCCGACCGGGAAAGAAGTACCAAGTCTCAACCTACTATACCAGACCTGGATATCGCGGTCCACGACGGGTCGAGGTCATGTTGCTTAGGACGTGTAAGCGGATTTGGTTGGAGGCGAAGGCGATCCCCTTGGCGCAGCTGGAGCAGACCTTTTGGAGATGTTGGCCAGAGAGGAGTCCACCTGGTAAGTCTTATAACCAATGATTTGAAAAATATTCCCTGCTTCTCTCTATACTATTCTATCATGATGCATTTAATCACTATCCTCCACATCCCACGTGACTAGACTCACCAACCCACCAACTCACTCAAGACACAGGCACCAAAAACTCGACCCCTCACCAAAGCCGTCGCACAAACCTCTTCCGCGACCACAACTGGCGCTCTCTAACCCGCATCCACATCATAATCCAATACATCGTCCCGGCCAACATCCAAGGATTCTTCGAGCAGCAACCCCTCCTCCAACCCCAAACCGTCACCTACACATGCCGCTACACGGATTGGTATAATTGGGAATACAATGTCCATCTAAATATGAACCTGAATTTGTGGTTGAACGAGAAAAACGGGACTAGACTTACTTTACCAAAGTCCGTGAAGAAGGTTGTTATGCATTTGGAGACGATTGAGGGGAAGAAGGGGGAGTTGGATGAGGTGGTAATAAGCATGTTGTCAAATAAGGATGTGTTTGCGTTTGCGAGACAGGGGGGTGGCCCGTTGTTGGAGTTGGTGGAAGAGAGTCTGCAGGAGGTCAAGGAGTGGACATGGTTGGGACCGACGGATTTTGGCGTTGCTAGGGTGTACGTTCGACATCATCCTTCCGGGAACATGATGGGATATGTCGTGAAGACGTTGACCTGGGAGGTTCCCAGGGGAAATGCGGATTAAGGTAGATTCGGCGAGCGAGACACTGATCTGGAGATAGGAGGAAATTAAGTTCAAGACAAACAACCATAGCGGCAAGCAAAATTGTAACTGGAGATAATGGGAGGAGAAGACAGTAAGGATAATCAGATATCAAGATAGTGGTAGGTATGTGTAGATAAGTATATTAAGGTACTGCCATTAGGCCATGTATTCCTGAACCGATTCTAACGTATCCAAGTGCAATCTACTCGAGATATCCTTCCCGGGCGCTGTCTATTTGTACTCCATTACCGATTACTGACAATACACTTCTCCACCAGCGGCTGATCAACCACCCGTTCGCCCATCTCGGCGGCCATAGGTGTATTAGACAAGACATAGTTGGGACTAAAGGAACCGGCACCCCAACTCGTGTATCCGAGGTAGACGTCGGAATTTTGACTAAGACAATGTTAGAAAGCAACACTCTATTAATGAATAATAGACGTACTCGAGAAAATCTACCATCCGGCAAAAGTTCGTGACACAGCTTTTATCACTACTTCCTCCCGTCTCGCTAAGAAAGGCCATTCTACCTTCATTTCGCAACCACTTGGCAAGTGGTCCCAAAGCCAGGTCAATCATGTCATGAACGCACTCAGCATGTGTTCCAGTGAAATCATAGTCCAGGTAAACGTGGATATCCAGGACCAGTCCCGTAGTACTTCCATCTGGATTCTTGATGTCAGCCAATGCAGAATGGCCACCATCAAGCAAAGCTCCTGCTGCAGAAAAATCTGAGCCTGGGATAAGAATTGTATTGCGCGTTGCGCCGGTACTTCGGATTCCATTGACAATGGATTGAACGGTTTGTACCCATCGGGAGAAGTCTAGATCGTGGGGTTCGTTCATAATACCGAAAGCGATCTCCGGTACGTCCTTGTATTCATTCGCGAGTCTGATCCAGAGGTCCACGAATGCCGCATCGGGAACTTCACTGCTCTGTCCAATGATGGATCCATTCAATCGCCCATAGTTGTGAATGTCGATGATACAGAACTTTCCACCTTGTTGGACGCATTGTCTAATGAACGAATCGTAGTCTTCGAAATACGGTCCCTCGAGAGGACCCGAGAGTTTATTCTGCACCAAACCCTGCCAGCTAGCAGGAATCCGAGCCGCCGTAAGATTGTCAGCGCTGATGAAATGTCTGAGTTGATCAATTCCCCCTTGTCCTGGTGGTGTGGCGGATTGCAGGGGGCAGAAGCCAGCGTGCGTACATCCGAATTCGAAACCGGAGAAGTTAACGCCCGCGTAGGTTACTTTGGACGTTGGGGTGGCTTTTTTCCGTGGATCACCGCCACCTTTTAGTTTATGATGGGTTTTCCTAGCGAGTAAGGAAGCTGTATTCTTGTGAGATGAAATAGTAGCACGATAAGCCATTTTACTAACAGTTTTGGTATGTATCGACAGGGTCCGATGACTCCAGTGGCAAACAAAACGAAGTTCGTACTCCAAGTAAAATTAAGACGACGGATAGCCAATCCATAATGGCAAGGCTTGCGAAGCAGAAATGTATGTGTCAGAAGGAGGGGCGAAAGTGATTCTTAGGAATGTCGATTCGTGGGTGTTGTCAACATCACGCATATAAATTCCTTCTCAACAAGGAAGAGCACCCACTGCGTTGGGAAGAAGGAGCTATGGCAACACTTCTTGAAACGCTGGTATAGGAATAACGCAGAAGAGTAACAACGATAACAACCGGTAAGAACTGCGCTTTCCAGTTGTCCCGGACCACTTGATAGAAGATGCACAGCCCAGTTGGAGTGTTTGCGGTAGGACTTTTAGATCGATGGTCGAAAATGGAAGTGCGGGATGAAAGCAGACATGTCCAGATGCGGTCGGATACTGTTGAATATTAACCATGAAAATATTTCAGGGGCAATGCATACAACCTTGCAGTGAGTTCTCTCGTCCTTCATCTACCTCTTGTGTTTCAATCCGCCAGGCGATGTTGGAGATTGGCCACTTTGGCTCTGGCCAGAACCTTGCATTGTCCCTTCAAATCTCTTATATGCACGACCCGCTCAATAGAAGAAAATCAATCAGAATGCACCCGGTGAAGAACGTTGCTGAAACACTAGTACTCGAGATTACAATGAGAAAGGCGGGTGAATACGTCCCTCAAAAACGCCAATGGCGCCTTTGAGGCGTCCGAACAGGTCCTGCATGAAGAAAAATATACCATTTGAAGTAAGACGAGCGTGACAAAATCTACGCCTTGTCCGACTATGAAGAAGTAGAGTGATAAGTCTTGATCCAGAAAGCATAAAAGTGAAGTTCGGCATATCGTCATGGATAAGGACACTAGGTAGCGCCGTCTTGTTCTCACGATGCCGATAGGGAGATGAAACAGTATGTAAGTGGTGAGTGGTGAGTGGTGAGTTAGCCTGTTTAATAGTTCCGGAGTGGAATGTCGCAAAGATCGAACTTCTAGTTGGCCAAAGCAATAGGAACAGGACTGTTAAGATGCAGTTGGTGATTCTCAGGAACAACAGAGGGCCAGTGTAACCTGCAGTACATGTCAAGTTGCACAAGCTACATTTCAGGCCAGGAACCAGCAAGGACAAAATAACCCATGACCATCTGCAGATTCTGGAACACCGAACGGTCCAGACGTATGACAACTGGAACAAATCGTCAGTTTCCAGTGTCACCTGAGATGCCCAGAGAGCACGCGTTGTCCATGATAATTGGGTTTGTTGGAGATGCTGACATTCCGTAAATGGATCAGCGCAAGATATTGACTTCGTATGAGCATGAAATCAGGTATTTCTATATGGGATTTCTGAAAATGGGCATTCCCCCGGTCAATGGTATTTTAGGTCCCGGACCAGAGTATTCTTTGCGTGTGACATGTTGGCGCGAGTTGAGCCAAAATGTCCGGTGATCTTGTTCAGAGTACCTACATGACCACAGCCTCCGATTGGGCTGATCATTGCCATGGCTGGTGGTCTTTGTTGATTCCCAATGGAGACATTGAAACCGCCTTGCTAGTCTGAGCAACGATTGCAGGCGGTTGTGACACCAATCCCGCTGTCTAGAAAACCACACTACTTTGATCAAAGCAGAACAATGGAGATTAGCTAACCACTTAACAGGCGGGTGTCTCCGGGGCATGGTCCAACATCGTTCGATGCAATGCATCGTATGAAACACGTCTCTGGTGGTTATATGTCAAATTTTGTGATGCGGATACGTCCCGAGGTCTTAGTAGAACGATGTGGGGGAGAAATAGTAACAGTCAAAGAACGCTAGCTTCTGGGGTGTGATAAGTAAAAGTTCCTTGCGACTGTAAGCTTCTCTCAGAACTCAGCTACAGCCCACGTTAATGTGATAAGCTTACCCTTTGAAGAACGCATATTGAAATGGTAATTAAATCTTGAAATTATTGGATCGCATAGTTGAGAGTATCTTGATAGAGGATTGTGTATTCACTTCACCAACGAAGGCTGTCGTACTAGCGCTCTTCGTGGTCAAACGTAACGTCAACAAAATTTAGGGTGGGATACACTGTTACTTCTTCTCCCCGCCATTTTCTCCTTTCTCATTCTCCAGAATATCCTTGATGCTAACCATACCACTACCCCTTGGCAGAGGCTTTGCTTGATTCGGACCTTCTTTCCATCCAATCATGTAGATAAGTCGGAACGTAGCAGGCACACTGCCATCTTCATTACCATGTAACTCTCGGTATATACCTTCGGCTGCAAGGAGTACATCTCTTCGTATCGCACCAAGCTCCCGAGTAATGACTGCGTTTGATTCTCCCATGGCTTGTAAGTCTCGCATCAGGGCGAAAGAATCGGGATAGTCCACGACAATGTCGTCCACGTCCACCGTCAGAAGGTTGAATCCCGCGCGTTGTAGAAGTCCTCCGATGTCTCGAACATCCGCTAAAGGAGAGGTATGAGTCGACACCCCACCTCGTCTATCCAGTTCTGCCAGTTGAAGGGATGTTCGCAATTCAAACAAACTATCACCACCCATCATGACACCTATAAAGGGAGAGTCCGGCTTGAGCACATGGTTTACTTGAGCCAGGATCGACGGGAGGTCATTTATCCAGTGCAGGCTCAAGCTACTCAGAACAGCATCAAAGGTATTCGCTTCGTATGGCAAGAGCTCGGGGTTTGAAAGCACCTCGCGCTGGAGCTCTATTTCCTTGTTGAATGGCAGATCCTTGTCACGGTATAAGAGTGTCTCGGACGAGTCAGCTGCGGTCATTTTCGTAAGGCGATTGGAGCGAGGGCCTTTCTCTGGGGAATCGGGGGAGGGAAGGGAGAGCATGCGAGCAATATTACAGGCATTGGCTCCCAGGTCCAGAACATGAGGGAAATGGCGATTGATATCCTATTCATATGAGCTTCATTCTTGCATTCAATTGAGCAATACTTTCATACTAGTAATCGTTCGCATAGCCTAGAAGCTACCTCATCTCGGAGATAGTCAACATTCCTACTTGCTTCAGAGTCTGAGGCTGCACGTTCTTTTTGTAACCATTTGGTCTGATGGCTGAAAACCTCAAGTGGGGGAGCTCCTGGAGCTTGAACGGCATATCGGCGCGTTGCGCTTGCGCGGAGAGGCGTGAGGCGTCGCGTGAGGGGAGGTATGAAGGTACGAACGGAGAAAGCATTCATCGTAAGAACATCTACAGTAATTGGGAAGCACAAGTACAAAATACAACGAGAATCAAAGACAATATTTGTACAATGTGAACGGAGAAAAATTGAGTGACGTCGAGACTGGTGGTGGGAGCTTCGAAGCTTTGCTTAAGTCCGACGAGTTTCTCCGACCCGTCCAAATTCATCGCCAACCTCAAAGACACGTCCAGACACGCACCAGTAAACAAACATGGCCCAACCGTTTCCATACACCTACTACTCCTGCGATTGTTTCGGAACGAAGCGCTCTTCCGCTGCCAAACGCTCCTCGCAACAGCAGCCGGTATCCGACGACGAGGAAGAACGAACCTTTGACCCCAAGAACTCCCGCTCCAATTACTCCCTCTACCCCCTCGAACACCTGCTATATTGCGAAGATTGTAGGCAAATACGATGTTCACGATGCGTCATAGAAGAGACCTTGAACTGGTTCTGTCCCAGCTGTCTCTTCGAGGTTCCAAGCAGCATGATAAAGAGTGAGGGCAATAGGTAAATAACCTCCGGTGGGTTTCACGACTGCGGAAAAGGACAGGGTACTTCGTTGCTATGACAGTACGCTGATATTATGCACAGGTGCACGAGAAATTGCTACAACTGTCCTCTGTGTACCTCGCCCATGACCGTCACCTCCCTAGAGCCTCCACGAGCCCCCGCCGATGATAACCTAGGTCCAAGCGGACCTTTCTTCCTAACGTGTCATTATTGTCACTGGACCTCTCTTGATATAGGGGTAGAGTTTGAGAAGCACACCGGTATAACCCAGCAGCTCTCTAAGATTGGCAATGGCGGGGTACCCATCCCAACACAAAAGGAACGGGAAAAAGAGCGCGAGCGCCGAAAGGAATTGGAGGCACGAGGTGGGGATGACTCCCCTACATTTGAACCCGCGCATACGGAAGGATCCCCATCGCACGAAGACCTCTTTTCGAACCTCTCCGCGTTTTACAAATCTCAGATCCAATCCACGACTCCCTCAAACCCTTTTTCACCACACGATATATCGTTCAGCTCTCCGTCCTCCTTCTCCAGAATAATGAATCTTTATTCAAGTAGCTCTGGAAAGAAGCAGAAACGCGAGAAGCCAGCACCGATGCGAGAAGCCGCATCGACACTAGAAGGTCTCAACATCCACAGCACCACTACCGACCAAGACGCGATCGCGCGAATCAAGAAAGAAGGCTGGGGAGCCACCACAAGCTTAACACAGAAGCTCAGTCAACCATCGTCAGATATAAGATTTGCATCCGATCTACGTCCACTCGCGACATTGTTGCGGACGAAGCGGGGAAAGCGTTGTCGAGACTGCAGGCACATCCTTTCAAAGCCAGAGTCCAAAATCACATCAACCAGATACAAGATCAAGCTGCTAGCATTGAACCACATACCCCGCCTCTCTCTCCGCGCTCTTACCCAACAAAATATGGCATCCTCTCAAGGACCCGGATCAATACTACCGGCATCAACCCCCATCACACCCTTCAACTACGACAGTCTCCGCCCCGGCTTCCCAGTGCACTTCCTCCTAATCGTCACAAACCCCCTTTTCGATCCCATCAAAGTCACTCTGGCCACACCCGCAACTACCCCAGGAAAAATCGAGTCCCGCGTCACAATCCTCTGCCCACAATTCGAAGTCGGCGCCAACACTGACGTCTGGGACGACGCACTAACCTCCTCGCAAGCCAACATCCACCGCGGAAGCATCAGCGCCGGAGACACAGGCGCGGGAAGCGGC
>AJFL01003478.1:0-15153 GCA_000467735.1 Rhytidhysteron rufulum CBS 306.38
TAACGCCGGTTTATGCTTCGTCCTTCCCGCATTGGCAACCATACCATGTAAAGCGCCCGCTTCCGTAAGGATCTGATCCACCGCTGTCGTGATGCTTTCTTCTTTAGTTACGTCTGCGGTTAGTGATTTTAGTTGTCCGGGGAAGCGTGCTTCTACTGCTGCGAACTCTTCGCCGGGTGTGCCGATGTCGATAGAATAGACGAATTTGGCGCCGTTGCTTAGGCAGCAGTCTGCTATTCCGAGGCCGATTCCTAGGAGATATTCTTGGTTAGAGCGGGATAGGATAGAAATCAGTTGAGTGAGAGTTCTTGAAAGAAGAAGGGAGAATGGATGGTCACGTGAAGGCGTTAAGATATCACCTCTTACCCCTGTTTGCACCGGTAACTGTATATATGTGTCAGTAATTGAAATTCAAGACTGTGTCTAAATGCTCACTTGCTATAACCTTTCCTTCAAGTTGAACTTGCTTTACAGGGGCTTTTCCGGCTTGTGGTGATGATGATGATGATGGCATGATTGATTACTGGGTGTGACTTTAGGTATCTTAATTCAAACCAAAGAGACTACTTAACTCTTCTACAAGTCTGGCAAGATCCCTACTTTAAATAAAATCTCTCCGCGTTTTCGTCCCCACAAATTAGAGACCGAAGGTTGGGGTAATCGGTCCTGACTGGTCTATAGCATATCCACCTTATGACTCGAGACGAGGGGTGCGCCTCGAGACGGGAGACTAGCATATTTAGCATAATGGCAAACCAAATTATGTAGAAGCGTTTATAATAGGAAAGTCGGGTTCTTATATATATTAAAAGCGAATAAAATGGCTTTCATAAGATTAAAGTACTTCATAAGCCTTTTTTTTTAAAAAAAAAAAATAATTTAAATGTAAAATTTGTATTATTTCTTTAACCCGTCTGAGACGAGAAGTGTAGGTACGCTTCGCCCCAAGTCTTCTTTATCTGAGGGGCATGCCTCGTTTGATGAGTCCCATTCTTCCCCAGCCTGCTCGTATAAAGGAATGGTCTCGATGAGAGATAGGAAACGGATATCTCTTTGCCACTTGATGAGCTTGGCGACAAGTCCACTAAATTGGTTCGAAAGACTTTGGGCGTGGTCTCCTAAGGCTATAACCCTCTTGCCTAGTTGTTTGGATTCCTTTGTACTCTTCTTGGGCGATTTTTTGGCAGCATAATCTTTGTCAATGTTATTCTCTTGAAGAGAATTAGAAGGTGATTGGCGTTTAACGTTGCTCGCGGGTTGAACCTGATTTTCATTTGTAAGTGATAATGAATTACCCCACCCCCCTGTCGTATCTCTCATCATTGGTTAGCTACTGTTTGTAGGTTCTTCCGTTTGTTGTGCGACACTGTTCTTCTTGGAGATCATATACCGCGATGAAAGTATGTCAGATCTCAAATGGGGGACCGCTGGATAGTCAGTCAGCAAAGTTCATAACATAGTAGAAGGGGACGTCAACTAACCAAAAAACGCAACAGCTACGCAAGATGCCAAAAGGCGACTATACGTCTTGCTTTTATCGGCCCGGAGCAGGGCTTCCTTTACCACCAAACGCCCAGTGCTGTGAGAAATAAAGATAATAGAAGGTTTCTTATGTGAACGATTTCCACTGGTTGGAACTTTCTTCTATTTCTTTCTCTATAACAAATGGGCTCCGTTCGGCTGCTTGTTTGTAGTAATATAATCGTATTTTGCGTTTGCTCTCTTTGCAAGTGCCTTTAGAAGCCTAGTCCTAAGCTTCTCAAACCAATCATCTTGATTCAGCTTGCTATAGTCATAAAGCATGACTCTTACTATTAGAATTATCTATAGGAGATCCTCCTTTAGCCAACTCGTGGAATCGTCTTTGTCAATGCTCCAGATAGATTCAAACATTATACCTACAGCCGGGGCAATAATGGCACTTACACGCTTAGTATACTTGGGGACAGATAAAGCTATTAGAGACATACTCGACACTGATGTCGTTCTTTATCCACTGCTCTCCGGGAAAACTGGAAAACCTTCCCTCGGGCTCTAACCGTGAGGTCTAAACTGAACGTAGATCCATTGACGCTATTTCCTCAATATCAAAGGCTAAGTATTGGACGATAAAGATGGCTCTGTCACAAAAGGACTGAGGACAATCTAGAAAGTAGTAAGGCGATGCATGCAAATGCTGCTCCAAAACCTGCACTGCAGTCTCAAAATAATAATACATGCTCAGAGACACACCTTAAGCCACCTGCCTCGGCGACATCGTATTTTTTCATGATTTGAAATACGCTCTATGTATCTCTTAAGACCAAGAACTCGTTTGGCAGGCTATCCTTTTCGTTTGCCGACATACGTTTTGGGAACACCGAACGAAGAACATGGATTAAAGGGTACCTCTGGATAAAACAAGGCTTCCATTCGCCTATGAGAATTAGGCATGGATAGATGCCAAGATCTCAACTGAGTCTTCGGTTTAGGTAGAGCGAGAGCCTCGCTGTAAGGCTGAGGTTTGACGCATCCTGCGGTAGTTCCGTATACATTTTCAGACCCTTGCATCGAACCCCTTTTTGAGACAAAGCAGCCAATTTTCATTAAAGTGGCAGTGATTCGCTTTATTTCATGCATGGTGTAGAGTTTAAGAACATCGTGAACAAGGGTTTGAGGTCACCTCAGCTGTGACGTGAACGCCCCCAAACTTTTTTTTAGCCATTCAGCTGAACTAATGATATGTCGAGGCTGATTTTTCGGGCAAAATATGTTTCCAGAGTCTATAATTGAAGCCAAGGGTCCGTCCAAATCAAGGAAAAATAGGCATCCTCGGAAACCCAACGGAAAGAAAATTCCCCCGACCTATATTTTCCAGCCCCTAAATCTGAAATGTAAGAGACGGAGTTAGGAATAAGTAGGGCGAAGAGCACAAAGAGCCTCATATACCTCGCTATTCTTTTAAGATGTCAGTACTGCCTTCCAATGAAAGCGCATCGTCTCCCCCCTTCACTGGCCTTTCTACATATCTCTCAAGGGCAAACGAAACCTATGGCCCCCAACACCAATCGCATACATGAAATTTCAGTCAAATGTCAGGGAAACAAGGTAGAAATGCATATGGACGTCGCCCTTGAACTCCTCATTTCCATATAATGGACGACCAAATGAAAGAAAGACCGCAATGTGATAATCAATTCTCGCAAACTCAAAAGGAAACAGAGCAAATCTATAGAACCCAAAACACCAGTCATATCATAAATGCATAAATAGACGTAATCAACCAAGACTTTCAAATCCAAGGGACATTTACATCATTCATCAAATCTGAAACATTCATGCCAGAAAAAGGAATCATGGACGCTGGATGTAGTGTTCATGTTGAGAAACAGGTGTTTGTGGCTCTCCAAGCATTGGACTCGCCATGTAGTGTCCTTGAGCCGCCTCATAATAGCTCGATTGGGGGTGGCCCGGTGGTTGTTGAGGATAGCCTGGGTGTCCATAGGCATATGCAGCCGCATGAGAAGCCGCCGCTGGATGGCCCGCCGCTGGATGGCCCGCTGCTGGGTACTGGCCCTGGGGTGGGTACTGGCTCCCAGCTTGGTAGTAGGCAGACGGTGGATACTGACCCGCGGGTGACTGCTGGCCTGTGTGTGGATATTGGGTGGGTGGATACTGACCTGTAGGCGGATACTGGCCTGCAGGCGGATACTGACCCGCAGTTGGATATTGACCCGCGGTGGGATACTGACTTGCAGCGGGGTACTGGCCTGCGGGTGGATACTGGCCTGCAGATGTATAGTAGTACGACGGAGGGTATTGCGGCGTTGAAGCTTGGCTGGGTGTTGATGGGGCATACGACGACGGTGGATACTGCGTCGGCGGTGCAGCATATTTACTTGGCGGCGGCTAAGTATTGGTAAATGGTAAGGAACATATAGATTTGGTTTGCCTGCGACCTACCTGATCGTCATCGTCGTCATAATCATCTTCTTGTCTCACCTCCATTCTGTCATCGTCATCATCGTCTTCCTCCTCATCATCCTCAATCTTGCCCTCAAGAAGATCAAGAACATCCTCTAGATCGTTAAAGATGCAAGCATTCTTGGCAAGCTTAGCCAAATCATCCATCTTCTCAATGAACGAAGATCTTCCATCATCGATATCACACATTTCTTGCCTCTCCTCCATACTCATAGACTTGATGATCCTCCTCATAGCCTTCTCAAAGCAGTCATCATACTGAAACTGCTTCTGCACCTCATGACCAATAACATCCCTAGACCCCGACGATATTGTCTTCCCAATCTTCCTCAACGTCTCCAGTCCGGACCGTTTCGTCCCAAACGAATTTTGCCGGGCCCCTGCTTTCTTTCCAATCGTTCGAATTGTGTTCTGAACACTTTCACTGACCTCAAATGCTTTATCATATTGCTTCGACCCGTTTAACTTGCTGTGTTCCTTGTTTATGCTATACCACACCGACTTAGAATAGTGGTCGAAATCGATGACTCGGTTGCGGTCTCGCTGGAGGATTTGTTCGTACGCCGACCGGATATGTCCCGCGATCGCTGGTTGTGTTTCTGCAATTCCCAGCAGCAGCTCTTTAAGTAATTGGCCATTGTTCTCGCGGTCGAGGGCTGCGATACATTGTCGGAGGTCGTAGGCTGGTGGGGCAGCAGCGGGAGGTAGGGCGGCGGAGGCGCCTCTGGTGTGTTTTCGCTGTCGTTTCCGGGGGTCCATGATGGGGATAGAGGGTTTGAGGTTGGGTTAGGTTGGTGTGAAGGGATATAGTGTCTGCTTGCCAACACGATTGAGACGTGGACGCGTGAACACCAGTGACACGTCGATGTTGGTTTCGGTGAATTGTCGGTTACGCTTGACCGCTTTTTTTTTTTCTTATCTTATCGCGGAAGGATTCCGTAGTCTAACTTCATTTATAACCATACTAGAAGAAATGAAAAGTGGTTTGTGAAGAAGAATACTGCATAAAATTTTATATATTGTAAAGGAATCTAGAACATACGTTTATATTGTATTTTGTAGAGTTCAGACCCCTAAAATTAGTAGCCTCGAAATTCTACTCACTGCACACGAACTCACGTGATAGTGACGTCTTTTCTTACAATCACCCTCCAACTTCCAGACCCAAATCCTTTTACTTACTATCAGCAGATTTGTATTCATTAACTAGCAGATCCTGCCATAATCTCAGCTTTCTTATCCCCTCCCCTTGTCTCCCATTTGGATGGGCACCTACCCTTTATGAACTTGGAACATAGAATGTATGGAGAACTAGATGCTCACCTTGTTTAAATAGTGCACGCACTATGACAAGGTTTGGAATTCAAGCATGTACGATGACTTCAACATGTTGACAAATGTGACGCAACTTACATGCGGTATGGAAGGTACGCATGAGCAAGACCACTGGATGTGGTGGACTTGATCGCTTGAGTTCCCATCCCAAATCTTTATTCTTATCATCCCATTCAACGTATCTCTCCAATCCGATCCCGAGTAGATTTCCACCCGTACCTTGCAAAAAGATAATGGTATGCGAACCCCGCAATCCACGCTTCTTCGCGTCAGCAACCCCAGCAATGATGTGCTTCGAACTCCCACATCAACGGTCTTGCCTACTCAGAATAGGGTCAACACCGATTCATAAAATGCCGGAGTAGATTTTCTGACTTACGCGAAGAATGACGAATCCACCATTGGTGAAATATATAGAAGATCTCTTGGGGACGGCGAATCTTATCTTCTACCCAGCGTCTTGGGTTGATTTTTCATCAATCTTCCAAAGAATTGAGACTTTCTCATTTATGGCACTTCTAAAGCTCAAACCCTAGAAGAGATCTTACAAAATGGCACCGAATGCGCTGAAAAATGTATGGAAAGCGCATCAGCGATTTACAGGCATTCACTAATCCATCCAGTTCCGCTCCTTCATCTGGGATACTGACACGCACCTCAAATCACACGAAGAACGGGTTCTACTACGAAAGCTTGACTTCTCCATTCTCACTATAGGATGTGTCGGTTTCTTCCTCAAATACCTCGACCAAAATAATCTCTCCAACGCCTACATCAGCGGCATGCAAGAAGATCTCTCCATGCTCGGAAACGAATATACCTACGCCCAGACCTGTTACACAGTTGCTTACGCGGTAATGCAAATCCCTTCGAACGTCATAATTCAATATATCCGGCCATCCTACTGGCTCGCAGCTATGGAAATATGCTGGGGCATTTTCACCTTTGGGCAAGCTGGTTTGCGAAATGCAGATCAATTATACGCGTTCAGATTCTTGGTGGGGTTCTTTGAAAGCTCCTTTTTCCCCGCCTTGCTCTTTGTACTGGGGAGTTGGTATACGAAGACGGAGTTAGCGAAACGAATCGCGATTTTCCATATGACGGCGCCGATTGGGTCGGCTTTTGGAGGTTATCTGCAGGCGGCCGTCTATAAGACGTTAAATGGGCGACATGGTCTTGAGGGGTGGCGGTGGTTGTACATTGTGTGTGGAGTAAGTGGTATCTGATTCCTCTCTCGTACCATGCTAATAACGTGCCAAATAGTGCATGACGGTCCCAGTTGGCCTTGCGACCTGGACACTTCTCCCAGATACGCCATATACTACCAAAGCATGGTTTTTGACCGAAGCGGAAAAGGAATTAGCTATAGAGAGAGTGAAAAGAGCGGGTAAAGCAGCCCCTGCAAAGCTCACCCTCATCACAATAAAACGCATCCTTACCCGCTGGCGTTTCTACGCCTTCGTCCTCGGATATGTACTCTACGGAATAGGCTGTGGATCCAACACCTACTTCGGCATCTGGCTGAAAGCCGAGAAGTTCTCCGTCGTTGATCGAAACATCATCCCGACGGGCACGAGTCTAATATCCGGATTCTGCGTTGTGCTTTGGGGGTTCCTTTCAGATTTTACGGGGAGTAGATTTGCGTTCGTGCTAGGGCCGTTGACGTATGGTTTGATTCCGAACGGGATTCTGGCGTTTTGGCCATCGGGGGTTAAGGTGAAGTTATTTGCGTTTTTGACGCTCGGAGTGCAATTGATGACTGCTATTTTGTAAGTTCTTGAAGCAGTCCTTGACTCGAAGTTGACCTTCACTGACATTTGCTCATAGTTATACCTGGGCCAACGAAGTCTGTGCAGGCGATAACGAGGAGAGAGCACTCGTAATTAGTAGCATGAATGGCTTCCAGTACGCAGTCTCGGCCTGGCTTCCAATCGTCATCTTCCCACAGACCATGGCGCCGACATTTCGATACGGTTTCCCGGCTACGTTTGGATTTGTCATTGCGGCCTTGATTGTGATTTTGGTTATTCAATTGTTTCATATGAGAGAGGTGCGAAGAGGGGTTGCTTCTGGTGCTCCGATTACACCGGGCTCGGGGACAGCGGAGTTTAATGAAGAAGGTGGTAAAGAGCCTTCAATGTCTGGGAAGGCGGAGGGAGTTCGAGAGATTCAGGTTGAGACCAGGTAATTGATGTGGTGGTAGATATTGATGCTAATATTATAAAGATAGCGTCTATCAAAATCAAGCTCAACAAATTACGTTGCATTGTAGAGATACCCATTCTAAAGCACCAATTTTCATGTTGCCTCTCAAGTATTGAAGTAGGGTAGTTGATATGAAATGATGATGGGCATCAGCTCTAACTTCAACTCAGCGAGAATCTTCAGCAATGATACGTCTCACAGTGCCGTATGGCAAATGTTGGTGGCGAACTCCAGCGATGGGAACGCAATGAGCTTCGTTAGCATAAGATTAAATCAAATATGAACGTCATCACAAACAACCCGATCGGCAGTCGTATCTGATTCATAACATGTGCAGTAGTCAAAGTGAACGCAAAGCGCACGGCCCCACGTATCTTATAACCATTGCGCACTCACTGCCTATTGACGAACAATGCCCTCCCCCCATTCTTCGTTGTAATGCTTCACTGATTGATTAGTATTGGGCTATCGCACAGCTTTCTTTGTATATAAGTCTCTATCTAATTCCCATATACATCCAAAACTTATAACCATCAACCGAGTTCCAAACGACCTCCTCGACGCCAAATTCAACTATCCGTTCCGCATCCGTCTTCGGTAAGTAACCTCACCTATAGTCACTGAACATTTAACTTACTCTACCAAGTGCCTCCGCGAATCATGCGCTTCAACTTATTCCACGCTTTCCTTCGTCAATGGCACGGAATGCTCAACCTAAAGAAGCACACGCCTCCTTCCTGGTACCGCAACCGCCTACGGGAAGAGATGGCGGAGGTGAAAAAAGCGAAAGGATACATCATGAAGCTGAGCGAGACATCCGACGTATACTTCTCCATCGTCCGCGCGAAATACGACGGGTTTCCAATCGGCCCATTGCCACCTTGCAACTCTCCCCGTCATGCTCTGGTGTACGGATATATGATCAACAAGTTCTCGTCGCGTTGGGCTTTCTATCGCACCGCTGCATACCTTGCTAAGGTTCCGGAATGGAGGTCTATCAACGAGGTGGTGAATCCCGCCAAAGAGTACAAGTTGAGGCGCGCTGCTGTCCGCAATCGCATAGAAACGGATAAGGCGGAGGAGTTTGTTTCTGCTGGCAAGAAGCTCTTGAGGATTTGGCCGCTTCTCCCTTGAGGGATAGCGGCTGGCGAGGATGTTGTTTGTAGAAGATAAGGTATAATGGAATTAAGGGTTTCAAAATAGCCACTGCGACATTTAATCCGTAGCAACACTAATTGTCAAATCAACCCCTCTTTATTCCACCACCCACTCATAGAAGAAAGAATCTAATACTCAATAAATTGATATTCACGTTAGCAAACTACAGCGACAGCATCTGATCTAGTCATAAGCTTGACCCGCGAGGTCCTAGTCATCGATATTGTCATCCCCCGCCACCACAATTGGGCAAAGCTCTTTTTAAGAATTGCTGGCGTCAAAAGATGAACGAAAATGAGGGTCATACGTGAATTCGATCGCAAAGGAATTGGATTGCAGACTGTCCATGGATGCAGATTTGGTCATGTTACCCAGAAGCAATCATCGCTTTCCCAAAACGGACATTGTTTGTGAGTATTATTCTCATTCCACGATCGTTTGACAAAAGTCATATGCATTGTTGATGTACAACGCACAAGAAATCGATATGAAAACTGGTTTGAAATACTCACGGGACCGATCTCAACCATGTGCGTACAACGAACCCATCGTAATCCAACTTGTATGACCTAGGTTTGCGATTATAAAGGTAGATATAAGAATTCTAATATCTCCCAATACCACATCATACATTCCCACGGATACCAAACCATTGCAGAAGGCTTCCTTCATCTAAGGTGAAGCTTCGACGCTCACTTCACTTGAACACCTTCACTGATCAATTGACCCCAAAACACCTTTCGCCCTCAATCCTCAATCCTTAACTCTTACCTCAACCCCACTCTTTTCCACGTCGTCCTATCCACAAACGTTCATCATGTCTTCCATCATGTCTTCCAAGACTGACTCTCATGGAAAGGCACGATCAGCCACGCAATCGACGTTCAAGGTGAAACCCACGATCATCGGCCTATACGGCATTTCCGGCTGCGGCAAAACCCACCTCATGAAACAACTCGAAAAGGCACTCCCGACCGATCGCTTCAACTGCTACGAGGGTTCCCTCATCCTATCCAGCATTGTTCCCGGCGGCCTTGATGCATTCAAAGCACTGAATGACGAGAGCAAGAACAGGTGGCGAGAACGTGCCATCAAGACGATTCAGACCGAATGTGAAGCTGGCAATGAAGTTGGCGTCGTCACTGGGCACTACATGTTTTGGGACGAGAAGAACGAAACAGGACATACGGTGTTGACGGCTAAGGATTTCGAGACTTACACACACGTGCTTTACCTAGATGTCGGTGCAGACACGATTGCTCAGCGTCGTACGACTGATAAATCGAGGAATCGCGGAAGTGCTACGGTCGGTCATCTTCGTAAGTGGCAGGATACTGAGAAGAAGGATCTACAGGAGGAGTGTCGCAACCATGGAATTTTGTTCACGGTTATTGACGGTAGCTTAGATCAAGCGGTACAACTGATACATAATTTCTCGACTCACTCTGAGCGCGCCAATCTATTGAAGGCCGAGAATGAAATGGATCGAGTGGTCAACGATGGTCAGGGATATGTGACGAAGATGTTAGTTCTAGATGGAGATAAGACGTTGGCACCAGTGGACACGGGGACAATTTTCTGGGAAAAGGTAACCGAATCTCAACGATGGAGTGTAAAAAGCAACCCATTAAAGACACTGTTCAGTAGTCCGTTGGGTTATTCATACACAGCCTTTAGGCAGGCTATGCTGCTTTACGAAGAATTATCCGAAGAATTATCCGAAGAAGCATTCGATGGCATCTGCCGAGAAGTTGCCAAATCAGTGGACATGTATCCTGAGTTTCTTTCCCTCTTGCAAAAGGTAGCCAATACGGAGCACGTCGGCGCAGTGGTCGTCACCTGCGGGCTTCGTCGCGTTTGGGAACTCGTGCTGCAGAAGGAAAACCTATCCGACACGGTCAAGGTAATCGGCGGGGGACGGATCTCAGACGATTTAGTCATTACGGCCGGCTTGAAAGCCGCGTTAGTCACTCGATTGAAGAATCATCATCACTTGAACGTCTGGGCTTTCGGAGATAGTGCGCTAGACTTGGAAATGTTCAAGAAGGCAGACGAAGCTATCGTAGTCGTTGGAAATACGGGGTCCCGAACGAGCGCCATGGACAAAGAGTTGAAGGAAGCTATTGACCACGATGATCTCAAAGCCCGTCAGGTTGTAATCCCTCAAGATGAGCCTCCACGACTCGATCCTGCCAGACTCCCTGTGGTTCATTTCGATCAACTCTTGCTTGATGAAGCCCTCTGCCAACCTACCAGCTCCAAGGTCATCCACGCGACAAATAGGAAAGCGGCCGAACTTATCACGACATCGATGAGAGACGCAAGTATCACCGGACCGCTTCTAAGAGCTGCTCATCAGCGCGCTGGGTGGTATCTAGCAACCGAGTTCTTGACCAAGTTGATTGGAACCGAAACTTACCCGATTCCGCACGTCCAAGGACATAGGGATCTCGGTCATCGACTCAAGCATGAGGAAAAGACCACTATCGTTGCCCTGATGAGGGGTGGAGAGTTCATGGCTTTTGGCGTGAACGATGCTTTCCCACTCGCCATGTTTGTTCATGCGAATCAACCTGAAGATGTCACGAACTATCATGTGGAAGGACAGAAGACAGTGTTGCTGGTAGACTCGGTGGTGAATAGCGGGAAGACTGCGGCGGAGTTTGTGGAGCGCGTTTACAAGCTGGACTCATCGATTCGTGTTGTTGTTGTTACAGGGGTAGCTCATGTCCAGACGGTTGCCAGAGGAAGTATGCTCACTTCCAGACTTGAAAAGCATGGGAACGCTCACCTTGTTGCACTTCGTCTCTCCAAGAACAAGTTCACTGGCACCGGAAATACCGATACTGGAAACCGTCTGTACAACACGACACATCTGAAGAAGTAAGATGCTGGAACGAGATACTACCGAGGTAGCGAGGGAATTTCAGCTGAGATTTGAGATATCTCTCGTAGAAGGAAAGTATTGAAACGACATGTGCGTAGGCAGACCGAGGAAGCAAATGGTGTTTCAATAAATCACCCTTCTGCACATTCAATATTGTATCCATATGGAAACATAGCACCTTTAACGATGGTATTCCACAGCTGCATCATCCCTCGGTTTGACATTCACTCTGCTCCAACACGTGCGTGTGTTGTGATTGGCGGACAAATGCGGCTTGATCAGATAAGACAGAAGCGACGGGCTTTCGGGCGTTGCTCGGATGCCAAGACATTGGGCTGGCGAAGCACGACCGAACACGACCGAACACGAGCACTTGGCGCTTGGCAGTTGCAAACCTTCAGGCTGTCACCCGTCCCGTCACCCGTCCCGTCACTCGTCACACGTCCCCCCATGGGATCCACCACCACCAGCCTATCTAATCAATCAGCCATCTAATCTTCCATCCCTCCCCTCCCATCTCGTCTTCTCTCTCCTCCGCAATATGTGAACAACCATGCATCTTCTTCTTTCCTTTCCTCTTCTCTTTCTTCACCTGCTTACCCTGCCCTCAGCCGCCAGAGCCCAAGATCCGCGCGCCGACTGCATCGAAGGCATCCGCACCGCCCTAGGCAAATTATCCTTTGCAGGCCCTCCTGGCTCTTTCTGGGGCAACACCTGCACCAACGACTTCTCCATTCACTCTCTTTGGGCCGCCGCCCACATTTACTGCAGCCCCCTTGAGATCGACGTTGGCTCCGACCACCTTAATGCCTATTGTGAGAAATATGGCGCCAAGAAAGGGAACAAGAATTCCTTGATCCCTTATCATGACATCCTTCCAGAACTCACTCCCGAGTATCTCGACAGCCTTCTCGTCGTAGAGTTCGAGGATATTGACACCACTCCCGTCTTGAACCATTCCATCCTCGTCTCCAAGCCTCTTTATCTGGCCGGCCGAAGGACCATTGTATGCCACCACCACCACCACCACCACCACCCCAGTCTCGTGACCTATCATACACTTCGACGTCGCTAACTCACATCCAGCGATCATTCTACGATCAATATCAACTGCATAAGGACCTAGGGTAGGTTTTGAACCATTCCGTCTACTACCGCATGCTGACGCTCTATCCAGATGGCTCATGTACGCCTTCTGGGGCACCATCCTCCTCGTAGGCATGGTAAATCGCCTGCTGACCTATATCTACCATTCGCAACCAAAACCAGGTGACCACAGTCCCAGACGAGGTCTATCGTCCCGCTTGAGCCGCCTGATCTCCTTCGCCCCGCTTCGGCCCTTCTCATCGATTCACCACTGGGTGCGGACCAACTTAGTCATCCCCGCAGCTCTTGGCACCCACCATCAGCGACTTTTCTGGTACTGCTCGATCCCTGCTAGACTGGAAGCTATCGTCGTGGTGGCGTACTGGGCTATTAGCATTGCCTTCTGCTGCTTCACCTATGATATCTTTTGGCCAAATCTCTAGTGAGTCTACCTTCTAAACATTCACTTCGCTGTCACATGCTAATCAGGTAGCTACACGCCTATAAATCAATTCTGGCGGTACATGGCTGATCGTACCGGCATTATATCTTACGCGAACCTTCCAGTCTTGTGGATATTCTCGGGCCGCAATAACGTTTTCCTATGGGCTACCGGTTGGAGCTTCTCCACTTTCAACATTTTCCACCGCCATGTCGCTCGAGTTGCTACTATCCAGGCCATTGCTCATTCAATTGGCTATACGGCTCTTGAACTTCATTGTACGTACCTCTGTGTCACGTTCATTATGCATACGAAAGTTTCTAATCACATTACCATTCAGCGCATGCCTATGCAAAGGCATGGAAGAAGCAGTACTTCTATATGGGAGCCATCGTATGTCTCTTATTTGTTCCTTTTCCGCAACTAAATTGATGCTCATCATGTCAACAGGCTACCATAGTAATGAGCCTGCTACTACCACTTTCGTCTATATTCCTGCGCATGAAGTGCTACGAATTCTTCCTTTTCGTCCACATCGCTCTTTCCATCATCATGGTTGTGGGCTTATTTTAGTAAGTCAAACGCCACAACTGCATCAAGTCATTCTAACACATTTCTAGTCACACGGCTATCTTTGATGGTGCTTTCGATTGGTATCTATGGCCGTTGGTAATTGTTTGGATCATTGACCGTCTCCTCCGTTTCCTCCGCATACTCGTCTGCAACCTTCACATAAAGCTTTCGGGAAGGATTGTCCCTACCAAGTCAACCGCTGTATACGACCCCGACTCCGACTTGATCCGATTAGAAATTATTCCTGGATCCAAAATTCTCAAACCAAATCCAGGAGACTACTACTACCTCTACCAACCCCTGGCATGGAAGGGCTGGGAGAACCACCCATTCACCGTCGCATGGTCCTCCGTTTTTGAAACCCGTCATTTGAATCCTAAGGACCTTAGAACGGCGATCACAGATGCGGATTATGAGGAGCAAGAAGATAAGGAAGATGAAATAGCCACGTCGTCACGATCCTCTCCAGCTATCCAAGAAGCCCCCATGGATCCTTTCGAAGACATCGCAGAAGAAACTCCACTAATGAAGAACGATCAAACGAACATGGAGCTCAAACTAACCTTCCTAGCCCGCCCATATGACGGCTGGACAAAACGCCTGCGTGACCAGTGTTTAGCATCACCGAAACACTCGATCGATGCGAAAATTGCTATAGAGGGCCCGTATGGCATTCACGCGCCTTTACACGACTTTGAGAATGTGATTTTTGTTGTTGGCGGCACTGGCATCGCTGCAGCATTGCCTTACCTCTGGGATCATGTATCTCGGAGTCGTGGATCCAGGAAGCAGCCAAGCCGAATTCGTAGCATTACTCTTGTGTGGTCTGCTAAACGTGCAGCCATGATCCACGAAGTTGTATGCCAGGACTTCCCTCAAGGCTTTCTGAAACGCAAAGACGTACGAGCGCATTTCCACACTACGTTGCTTCACGACTCTTCCCTTCATTCCGATGTAGACAGAGTACCGAAGGTTGAAATTTCATACAAGCGACCCGTTATTGAGGAGGCCATCTTCGATGCAATTGAGGAGATTGAGGCCGAGGAAGAGGAAGAAGAGGAAAATGAAGGCAGTACTGCAATTTTAGTGTGTGGGCCGGCCGGGATGGCGGATGAGGGTAGAGCAGCTGTGCATAAGGTATTGAAGAGTGGGAAAAGAAAGGTGGAGTATTTCGAGGAGGCATTCGGGTGGTAGAGTATCGGTGTTCGGTATAGATTCCACAGGGCAACAGAAAACATGGTTTGGAGTTTTGGAGTTGGACATTTCGTCACTTTGCAGGATGGGTTGTATTCGTAAGAGATGGAGTATGATTTGGAATTGAGGATTCCGACTCGTATACTTCGGAGAAGCGTACATACATTATTCAGCGTTTATGCCTAGACCATTAGTTTGTTCGCTATACCAGCAGGCTGTGTTACAGGGATGCAGATTTGACGTTCAAAATGACTTGATACTTTGCAGCGACGTTAGTAGCACCACTCAGGGTAGATCTGACGCCAGCCGA
>AJFL01003483.1:0-15694 GCA_000467735.1 Rhytidhysteron rufulum CBS 306.38
GAGAAACAGTAAACGTGGATTCTGATACCGGAGTCAGAGATAGATTTGTATTCTCTATATCTTCACCAAGGCTCGGACTCTTAATACCGTTTTCAGTAAGAAGTCGTTTTAGCGTGTTGATCTTAGCATATAAGGATTTAGTTTCCTGTAAGATTCTTGCTTCGTTAGAACGTAATTGAATTACTTCTGCCTCCAGCAACTTAGTGTATGCTTCTTTCCGCTCGCGATAGGATCTGAATAAAGTAATAAGTTGGTGTTTTATATGATACCGTATTCATAGCTCACTTTTGTGCCTGACGAAGCTGCTCCTTTCGCTTTTTTTGTGGTATGTCGTTCTCAATATCTAACAATAAAATAAGTAAGAAAGTTTGGACTACGCAAATTATTGAAAAGAAATCTTGGGCATTACTTTATTAAACCGTTTGCAGATTATTAAGGATAAGTTAAGAATTTCTACATACCTTGCCCAGTTCCCTTTTGAGACCGAAACTTAAACTTCATTTTTCTACGCGTTTTACTAATTTTTACACTCCGAAATAGTTAAATAATTAAGAGTTAAAACAGCTAGTATCGATCGAATTCTAATTCGCCGGAATGATACTTATACTAGGCCCGGTTGAAACGGTTCTGTAACGTAGGATTATGTCCCATCTCTAACCCCTGCATTTCTGCCAGGGAAGGCATAGTCAAATCTAAAATAAGGGGCTGTGCGGCGGCTAAACAACCCATCAGTGTTAGCAGACTGATATTGATCAGTGCGGTGCGATATCCCTGCTACGCCCCTCATCTCACCTTACGTGCCGACTTTGTAGTTTTACCATAATACACTAGCCCATAGTTCCTTTTAATTCAGATTCCCAATCAAGATAGCCGACTCAGATAGTACTGGTCGTGAGCAGATCTCATCACTGCCAGGGCCTCTGATACGTCTAATCATCTACAACCTAATCCTCACGGGGTTTCGAGCGCATCATTTTCTTACCCAAACTTTATTGAACTCTAAACACTCATGTTTAACCCAAAGAACTACACCGTCGAATGATACACCACAATAACAGCCGGATAGTCCTGTATCAGAAAGTGAGCCACAGGAACTCGGGTTTCTTTGCTCATTTAGTTAGAAACCCAGTCTTATTTACGTTCTGGTGACAATATTGCCTCGTCACGATGACCCTTTGCTAAACAACATCTCTAATTCGTTACCAAGCAATGTCACCGTATCGCAAACCGCCACAATCTTTTCCGCTGTCTCCCTCACACCTTTTTCTCGAACAAAGAAAAAATGATTCCCTTCTACCTCTCCCGCCAATCTCCCAGGAACTTACTGAACAAACTCGACAATCTCTCTCCATCTAGGATGTTTCCTTCCACCCAATCTCTCCAATACCACATGTGTAAGCTTCTGGGTAAGCATATACCCCCAAGTGGCCCGATCCACCAAAGCATGTCTACCATCCAACTGACTAGTAGGATAAAGACATGCACTCCAAGAGAACTCCCCAAACTCATGCGCCGCCAAATCCTCAATATGACCCCATGGGCCTTCCTTCAATTCACCACCACCATGAGAAACACCCCATTCCAACAATGCCGCAGGTGTATTCCCAACCCACTCCCTCCGGTACATGTCCTCAGTGACCAAAACCTCCCCACTCAACTCTTCCTGCTTCTGCAACTGCCTCAGAAACCTTTTCTACATCCCATCAAAAGTGACGTACCCGTTATACGAAACCTTTACCCCTTTGGGTGTTGGCCTCGCACCAGGTAACCCGGGCGTTGCAGACATTGAAATGAATAACTTTACACTCATATCCATTGTGTAACGGGTAGACGTCTATCTCTAGCACTTCGGAGTCGTACTAGGTGCAAGAAGGAAACTCGCGTTGAGTTTATTGGTCGATGATCGAGGGAGAGAGGGAACAAGGTATCACGTGACAAGGGAGTGTGAAACAGTATTCATGATAGGTCTGGTTACCACTGTAAGTTCACAATACAATGATGAAATGAGAAATTGAACACACCCTCCTAAGGAGTGGTGGAAGGTGTAGCTATACACTGCTAAATACGAGGTTCCCGGATCCTTCATCCAGGAACGTCACGTGCTGTTCCTAGCTTACTTTGACTGCTTTGGCTGAGTCATCCGGTTCTTAATCATAAGACCGATCCCCGCGTGGCTCGGTAGCCACTGTTGCTGGCTTACTCCCTTTCACACCCTGCGTACTCTATAACACCTAGGTGGTTACGTAATGAGCATAGGCCAAGTTCATATTTCCGACAAACCAAAACACAGAATACTTACTACTTATTGCATTATCTTCAAAATCAATTGCAAGGGTACATAGTTTAATATATAGTCAAATAAACTCGAAATAAAACTAAATACCCACATCCGCTAACACCTCATTTAACACCTCCAACGCCGCCTTAACCTCCTCCTCCGACACAGTACAAGGCGGAACGACATGAATCCGATTCTCACACGCCATAACCAATAGCCCACGTTTCAAGCACTCGGTCTTAATCTGCGCGACTAAAGCTGCTGGAGCGGGATCTCGCGTCGTTTGATCCGCGACTAGATCGAGGGCCCAGAAGACAGCTAGACCGCGCACTTCGCCGATGATGGGGAAGCTTTTCGCCAGCTGATGTAACCCGGGACCTAGTATATCTCGGCCAATGGAATTGGCATTTTGGAGTATTCGCTCCGTCTCGAAGGCTTCGATTGATGCTACGATACTTGCCATTGCGAGTGGATGACCCGAATAGGTCAGACCTCCTGGATAAACGCGATCGTCGAAGGCCTCGGAAATGGCTTTGGAGATGATAACGCCACCTACAGGAACATACCCAGAGTTTACTCCTTTAGCAAAAGTGACTAAATCGGGGGTAATGCCCTTAGGGTTCACCTCAGCACTCTGCCATGCGAACCATTCCCCCGCCCGCCCGAACCCCGCCATCACCTCATCGCATATCATCACGATACCATAACGGTCACAAAGCCCTCTCAAACCAGCCAGATAGTTGGGCGGTGGAACCAGCACGCCCGCCGTCCCAGGGATCGTCTCAATTAGCACGGCAGCGATAGTCTCTGGGCCCTCACACTCAACAACGCGACGCAAATGCTCCAACGCCCGCTCCCCCTCCTCCTCGACACTTCCAGCCCAAAACTCTGAGCGGTATAAAAACGGTCCAAAGAAATGCACATGTCCTCTAGCGAACTGATTCTGGAAGCGTCGAGGATCCCCCGTCGCCACGATGGCGGCCCCCGTACTCCCATGGTAACTCCGGTACTGGCTCAGCACTGTATCACGCCCTGTAGTTAACCTTGCCATCCGAATAGCATTCTCATTCGCATCCGCGCCTCCATTCGTGAAAAACACTTTCTGGAACTCCGGGCCCGCGTGCGAGAGAATCGCTTTTGCAGCAAGGCCTCGTGCGAGGTTTGCATGGGGGGGTGCGATTGTCGAGAGCGTTTCTGCTTGGGTTTTGATTGCGCTGATGAGCTTTGGGTGCGAGTGCCCTATGTTTACGTTTACGAGTTGACTGGTGAAATCGAGGTATTTGGTGCCGGTGAAGTCGAAGACGTAGGTTCCGCGAGCGTGGGCAATGCTGAGAGGGTACAATGTGCGTTGGGCGGACCAGGAATGGAAGACGTGGGTTTTGTCTAGGTGGAGGGTGAGCTCGGCGTTGGTTTCTGCCATATTTGAGGGTTATTGGGGAGAAGAGAGTTGTGCCAGTGCTTCTTCTAGTCGTGGATATGCGGTTTCGAGGTTTTAAGTAGTGTGTGGTTGAGGGGAGCTAGTATGATGTCGATATGCTTGCATGTGCATGTCACTACCAATGTGAGGTGAGCGGTGTGCGCTATATGGTTACTTGTAAGTGATGACTCTAAGTTCAAACCCATCCAAGTACCATCCCAAACCCAGGATACATTTTTCCACAATTCATGCATACTTACCCCGCGCTCCACAAATCTAAACTACAGTCCAAGCTTCTTATCAGGATGTAGAAGGCCTTTAAGCCTACATCGATAACTAGTTAGTGCCTACTAATACCCTCTCATATCTCAATCATACTCATGATATGAATGATACAAGTACCCTGTTTATGTTGGGTAATTGGAGTGGTCATGATACCCGCGCCAATCACGCCCGTTACGCTAATCGGATGGATTACGCCGAACACGCCTATGTCGCTAATCACGAACGATGCTTAGGCTGATAGTTTGATTATTGCCTGTTACGCCGATCACGCTTTGTTTGTTAGTCATATTAATGCTGTTCTAAGAGTCATGTAATGGGGAATGTCACTTCTGGAAATCTTAGGTCTACTAGTTCGATTAAGCCCTCGGTATGCAATCAACATGTTTGGAAGTGGTACGGGAATGGTTTGCTATCACAATGCATTATCTATTGATCCTTTTACATGGAAATAATCATTGTATATCTCATAATTTAGTATCGAATAGGGTAGCATTGATAACATATAAGCATTGCCTCTAGCAGACTAAGTAAACACGGAACCACCACTAATATGTATGTACATCCACAATTGCCAGATTCTATCAAAAGGGAACCCCCAATCAAGCCCTCTCGCCCGCCCACCCTTCCCTCTCCACCATCCTCCTCTCAACCTCAATACTCGGCTGCCATTCACAGAACAAACTCTCCGCATCGGCACCCACACGAAACGAATACGCCGCCGCCTCCTCAGGCACCAAGACCTTCTCCAGGCCAGACCTCGTAGCGGCCTCAACAGCCAACTGAATCTCACAGCTACGTTCCATCAACGAAAATAAATACGCCGCCTCATCTACCGTCCGCCCAACAGTCAACAACCCATGATTCCTCAAAATCAGCGCCTTCCCCTTCGGTCCCAGTGCAGCGGATAACCGACTACTTTCTTCCTCGTTAAACACGATGCCTCCGAAATCGGCATACACAGCGTGAGCCTCACCATAAAAATAACACACATCCTGATTCAGCATATCCAAGGGCCTCGCAAACGCGGACCACGCCTTCCCGAATTTCGAATGCAGATGTACGGCGGCGTTGACGTCCGGCCTCGCCTTATGTAGTGCGCTATGGATGAGGAAACCAGCTGCGTTGGCAGGGAGGGACGTGTTGCCTCCTACTATTCTCCCTTTATAGTCTACTAGGATCATGTCGCTCGGCTGAAGGTGCCCGAAGTGGATTCCTAGTGGGTTCGTCCAGAATGTGTGCGCATTTTCGGGGTCCCGGATTGAGATGTGGCCGGCGAGGCCTTCGGTGAATCCTAGGCGGGAGAGGGCCCGAAAGGTGTAGGACATGTGCGTTAGAATCCATTGTCGGTGCTCTGAGTAGGAGGTGAATGTTGGGATGCCGGGGAGTGTGCAGCCTTGGGAGATGGCTTGTAGGGGCTTCATGTCTTCTTTGCCGTGCGGTTTGTATTCTTTGGTGGGGGGTTTTGTGGTGATGATGGTTGAAGACATTTTAGGTGATGGGGTTGGTGGTTGGTTCGGTGTGAGAGCGTTCGAAATGCTCAATGTGCTATGTTCGATTGAGAACGATTATATTGATTCCAAGCTCTTAGTCATGTTGCGCACTTACGCCGTTTACGCGCATCTTAATAGGGCGTACGATAGCGCATCAAGTAAGCGAATCAATTTCCTGGAAACCCCTGTGGCTGTTCAACGTTAAGTACAGAGGTAAAGATTGGAGTCGGTAATGCAGCGTGACATGATATGTATTATTTTCTTTCGTGAATGTTTCGATAAGATAAACAAGTAGCGACTCCTATTGGTCAATTGGCATGGTATAAGGGTAGAGATACGGAATATTGCACACACCAAGGCGAAGCTAGCATAACCTGCATCCGACACATCCACCCCCGCATCCCCCTTTTTACTAAACATCATCCCAGGGCGTCTCTATCTCCCTTTGCCAGCATTGATGTACCCGCACATTAGCAGCTATGTCTAGCCATATCCCTCGTAAACGGCGTAAGGGATCCAAACACGATCGAACTGGCTGTTTGACCTGTCGACATAGGTAACCCGGTTCCTTCATCACAACGAACACGCTAACCATGTCTTAGACACAAGAAATGCGTCGGCAATGTATCCCCCATCTGTGATGCCTGTGCGAGGCTGAACCTCGTCTGCATTCCAGCTCCTCGGCGCCATGTCCGGAAAGCTGTGGATCCAGCGGCTCAAAGGCTCGATCCACCTCTCACTACCCGTACGACCCTGGCGCATGGAGCAATGATCGAGGGGATCCAGAAGGAGTCGATTCGTCCTCCGCCGGAGTCACTGGCACACAAGCATCGATTCTTCATGCGGCATTATATCGACAACCTAGCAAGAATGCTCACCGCATCACACGAGCACAATGCCTTTCTCTCCGGTACACCTCGCCTCCCTCTAACCAGTAACTCACAACGCACCCACTAATGCGCCCAGCTTTCCTCCCCATGGCAATAGAAAGCCCCACACTCCTCAAATCCCTCCTCGCCTTCTCCTCTTCCCACCTCTCCTTCTTCAATCCCGACATCCGGGTTCTAGCGCTTCAAGCCCACTCTGATGCCCTCCTCTCCCTCTCCACCGCCATCTCCGCCGGCGCAACAACTATTCATCATTCCGAGGCTATCCTGGCTGCTAGTTTGATACTCGCGACGTCCGCTATAGCGAGCGGACACCACGAGGGCTGGGTCGACCATCTGCGCGGCGCGAGGCAGATTATTTGTTCTGCGCACAGGGGGGATAGAGTCGGTGTTGAGGCTATCAGGGAGAGTAGCGAGGGGAGATGGCTCTTGCGAAATTTTGCTTATCATGATGTTATGGGGAGTGTAGCGTCTAGAAACGGATTGCTTCTCGAGAGTACCTACCTATTGCAGGCGCTCGAACCAATCGATACGTATGTTGGGGTGGCGTCGGAGATTCTAGTGCTGATTTCGAGGATCAGTACGTTAGATGTGCAGTTGGATTGTCAGCGTGATAAGATGGAGGAGATTGAGAAGGCGTTGATGACGTGGTCCTGTCCCGTGACTGAGAACCAGGCCCTTGTCGCTATGGCTTTGGCGTATAGGAGTTCTGCCTTGTTGTATCTGTACCATCGTATCAGAGTTCCATCGACGGGGCATCGCTTTTTAGGGCCCTTTGGGGATCTCGCACAACGCGTTCACGAGGAACTCGCTAGTGCGACGTTATATTTGTCTATGGTTCCTTGGGATGATTCGCCCGCTGGCTCGCTCCTCTTTCCTATTTTTCTTGTTGGCGTCACTACGTCTGATGCTACTACCATCGCATTACTGCGGATGAGGATCAAAGCTGCGGTTTTAACGAGGGGATTCCAGAATGTATTACGTGCGGGGGATGTGTTGGAGAAAGTTTGGGGATTGAAAGAGGTTCCGGAGCAGGTGATGTATTGGGAGGATATTGTCAGTGTTTGTGGGGATGGGCTGATGTTAAGTTAACGAAAATATTCGCTACCTTCACTCCTAAGAATAGATAATAGATTAAGTCTAAAACTAAATAAACCTCAATATCGACTCCCCAATCCCCAAACTCATAGCCTTCTCCACTTCCTCCAATGCAGCCAACACCTTCTCCTCCTCATACCTCCTCCCCACTATCTGCAAACCCACTGGTAACCCCTTCATCCCCTCAGGATCAAATAAATCGTAATTATATCTATCCTGGTCATTCATCGCCATGTAGCCAGGATGCTTCTTATCGATGCCCGGGTCTACGAATGTCACGGGGAAGGTGACGGCGGGGTAATCAAGCAAATTCCAAATGGCAGTGTAGTTCCAGTAGCGGGCGGTATCGTGAGGGGGAGCGACGCCTGGGAATGCCGGACATAGGATTATGTCGACTTCTTTGTTATCGGTGTTGGCGGTGTTGGACCAGTGGTGGGCGTATTGGGTGCGGAATTGGTCGCGTTGGGCACATAGCTATTTACCATCAGCTTCATTGCTAACACAGTGAGGATGTACTCACCTCCCATAACTCGGCCATACTCCGTTCCTTCACATTCCGTTGCTCCTTGATGATGAAATCGGTGAGCGGCAATACAGGTTCCCCTGCCTCCTCCAAAACCCCCATAACCTCCTTCCCGCCATCAGGAAAATAAAGCGCAGAGCAGATATCCCAGCCTTTCTGATGCTCCAGCGGCTCCCATTTAACGACCTGTATGCCTGCTCCCTCGCATGCCTTAACCACCATCTCTAATGCGCGGGTGATGGGTGGATGTGGCTGAACCGTGCCATCGGACCACATAACGGCGATTTTAGGTGGTGTGGTGAATTTGTAGGGGGACCATGGTTTGGGGATTACGGACGGTTGGTAACGCCAGGGTTGGGCGTCGATGACGACTTTCATAAAGAGAGCGAGGGTTTCTCGTTCTGTTGTTAAGGGACCCATGGTGCCTAGGATGGTCTCTTTGCCTGGCATATGCGTGCGGCCTGCACCGGTTGGTATACGATTCGCTGAAGGTCTTGAAGTTTAATACGACGTTAATTACGATGAACTGGTGTGTGAGTGAGAGATGGGGTGATAGGTAAGAGACGTACTTGAACCCATAAACACCATTAAACGCAGCAGGCACTCTAACACTGCCTCCAATATCGCCACCTAACCCCTACCTCAATCAGCAAGCACATCTCCATAGCACAAACCACATACCAACAAACTAGCCCTCAATCCCACAATAGCACCCTCACCCCCACTACTCCCCCCACACGTAAACGCCCCACCAAAAGCATTGACAGTACGTCCATAGATATTATTATTCGTCTCCAAATGCATCACCGTCTGTGGCTGCGTCGTCCGAGCATAAAACACGCATCCCGCTTCCTCCAGAATCCGATGTATGAGGATCGGGGAGCATTTCTTTCCGATCCAGGATACGTAGCCCGAGTCGCATGTGCTGTTAGGGTATAGCATGCCCTGGATTTCCTTTGTGGAGATGGGGAAGCCGTGCAGGAGGCCGGTGGGTGTGGGAAGGGTGTCGAGATATAGTGCGCGGAGGATAGCTTCATCCCAGAGGAGGTCGGTCAGGCAGTTTGTCTATATCGCTCCGTCGGTACTTCTTCCTTTTTTCCATCATACTAATTGAACTTACCGCTTGTTGTGCCAAAGCGGCTTTTCGCAGGAAGGCTCGCGTGACGGCGACAGCGGAGTATTCCCTGGATTGTAGTTTCGATAGCAGTGAAGCTGCCGTGTTGGAGGTTATTTCTTGTTCTTCAGAGGATAGCAGATTTTGGATTGCGTTGAAGGAGGAGGCTTCGTTCGGAGGCCATGTGCCTAGAGGGGGTTGCACTTTTGCTAGGGAGCGAGCTCGATGCTCTTGTGCTTGTTTTGCCCGTTCTTGCCAGGACATGTTTCTAGGGCGTTGGGAGTTTGGAGAAGGGATGTGGTTGGGTTTGGAATGTGGTTAATGTGATCGTGATCGTGAATAGATAAAACTGCTTCGGTTTTGGCAAGTCAGTCCACCTTACATGTGTATTGCTCTTTTCACGGCTCGGGATTCAAACTCGCTAGTCGGTTCAAGAGGTGCCGATATCGACTTACGCCGATTACGCCGATTACGCCGTACGCGCTCGGCCCCGGTAAGTGAATTAAGAAGCGCTATCATGTCTAGTATTTGATGTAATTCCGGATCAAGGGATGAACGGAGTAATGAGGGGTAACAGATCTTTCGGTAAAGCAATTCACAACATGCACTGGGCACGCCCACAGAAAGGCGTATATTTAAACATTAACAAGTTTTCTCAACAATAATACATATCTCATCCAACACATCATCTTCCAAACCTCAAACATGCCTTTAGTCAAAATCCACATCATCAAGGGCGTGCGAACCCCCCAAGAAATCCGCAAACTCGCCGATACAATCCAAGACGTAATGCTCACCAAATTCCACGCACCCCCAAAAGACAGGTACTTGTATCCCTTTCGCCCAACCAACCATCTCCTCTCATCCCATTCTCACTCCACTCCAGATATCAAGTCATAACGCAACACGAACCGGGCGAAATCATCGCCGAGGATTGTAACCTCGGCTTCACTCGAACGGATAATCTGGTCATCATCCATATCTTTCAACAGGGGAGGGATTCGGAGACTAAACAGGCTACTTTTGCGGCGATGGCGGAGAGCTTGGAGAGGGTGTGTGGTGTTAAGGGTGGTGATCTTTTTATGAGTATTTGTACGAATACGAAGGATGATTGGAGTTTAGGTGGGGGAAGAGCGCAGCTTGTGAATGGGGATTTGTAGGGACGTTCTTTGAGGCCTTTGGGACTGCGTCGTTGGCACATGATTCGTGGCTCTTCGGGAATGTCATCTATGCCTGCATCATTCAACGTTTACAGCGTAGAATAGATTGACAAATAGCATGTGCACATAATGATAACAATGTTAAATTCAATGGAAGACTACGGTTTCTGGCCTTGCTGCATTGTGGAACTACGTTTTCCCTTAATACCACTCGCAAGATCATTTACAACCCTGCTTCTCCTTTACATGCATATCTCCCCTATCATACTTCCCAGAAACTATACATGCCGACTCTCTACCTTTCTCACTAGTTACCAACAGGCATAGAACGAAGAAAGCATACCGTCCCCTACCGGCTCATGCCCCTCGCTTAGCGTATATCCGCCCAATACCTCTGCACGTATTAGTTAGTATAGGTTATGCACTACTGAATAACGTCCCAACGATAGCCCGAAATATTCGGATATGATTTGCCGTTCCAAGAAGCATATCTCGAAATACTGACCTGTATCTCAGGGGCCAGCCTTTCGTATCTCACACCCCAATCACTAGACAGTACTTACCTCTCTTTTCCCTGCTTCCATTCATCCGTGCGAGACTAGATACGAGTCGATGCCAATCAGTGTGCATTGTGTCTGGCTGATACCAATCATTTATATCTCGCCACAAAACACGTCCAAACAACATTATATTCTCACTATCCAGTCCACCTCATCTCATCATCGCCCACTATGTCTGAGAAAGAAAAAGCAGCCACACCACCAAACCCCCAAGCCAACCATGAGACGGTCATCAACAACACGACCCCTTCCATCGACCCCTTGCTCGAGAAATCCGCAACCCGAAAATTTGACATGTACGCCATGCCGCAATTTGTACTACTAACCATCCTCGCATACCTAGATCGGACAAACATAGGTAACTTGGAGCCTCCCAATTTATAAAAAACATAACTAACAAACCAAGGCAATGCAAGAATCTTCGGTTTCGAAGACACTCTCCATCTAACCGGCAACCAATTCGGCGACATCTCCTCCGTCTTCTACGTAACATACGTGCTGTTCGAGATCCCTTGGGTCATGGCAGTGAAGCGATATGGGCCAAAAAGCGTCATCGCTGCCGCTGTCATACTATGGAGTATAGTAGTCATCGGAACTGGATTCGTGAAGACGTACGCTCAAGCTATGATATTACGTTTGCTTCTGGGGTTTACGGAAGCGGGGTTGATACCCGCGTTGACGTTCTTGATATCTACATTTTATAATCGTGAGAGCCAGGGGAAGAGGATTGCTGCGCTGTACGGTGGGACGGCTATCTCGGGGGCTTTTGGTGGGTTGATTGCGTACGGGATCCAGAAGATGGGGAGTCGTGGTGGTTTGGATTCGTGGCGCTGGCTCTTTATCCTTGAAGGAGCTGTGTCCCTTATCGTCGGTCTGGCACTTTGGTTCTCGCTTCCCGCATCGCCTGAAAAGGCATGGTTCCTTAGTCCTGCGGAAAAGGAGACTATGAAGCGCAGGCTGCAACGCGATATTGCCTATAAAGGGGACGACAAATTCTCATGGATCTATGTGCACATGGCGTTCCAGGATAGAGTGATATGGGTTGCGGCATTCAGTTTGTTTTGTGGAGGGATTCCGCTATTTGGGTTTGGCACATTCTTGCCCAGCATTATTCGGGGGATGGAGTGAGTTTGTTCTACCAACCTTGCTCGCTCTTTCCTTCTGTCGTAACTAATGCGTTCGTTAGGTTTGACTCGTACCAGGGGAATTATCTGACGATTCCCGTGTATACGATGGCATGTTTTGTCCTGGCTATTACGACGTACGTCTCCGATAGGAAGAGAAAAAGGGCAGTTTTCGCGACTATGGTTCCCGTTCTCGTCATCATCGGCTATGTGATCTCTCTCGGCACTGCGAATGTTGGCGCCACTTACTTTGCCATGTTCCTCTGCTCATCGGGTAAGCAAAGCCACAGTAAGGCATACCGCATTATCACGCTGACTAGTATTCATCTAGTCTACACCTTCAACACCCTTCTCCTAGCCTGGGTCTCCAACAACATCAAACCTGACCACAAACGAAGCGTCGGTATCCCCTTACTCCTCTCCGTAGCCAACATCTCAGGCGTCGTGGCAAGTCAGGTATACCCGTCCAAATCGGGACCACGCTACATCATGGGGAACGCAATCAGTCTAGGCTTCGAAGCCTTGGCCATGTGTGGCGTTATTGCGATTTATTTGATGTTAAGGCGGCGGAATCTGAGGAAGGCGAAGTTGAGAGAGGAGGGAGCGGTGACCAATGGTAAGGGTGGCGATATGGCGTTAGATTTTGAGTATATCATGTGATGAGGACGGTACAGTGGTGGAACTCGCGGGATATGTAAATAACGGCTGCTTGAGTTAGTGTGATTTGTGAAAACGCTCTAGTCGCTCTACTGGTCGGTACATGCGCACAGAATTCACTCCCTATCTCTATATCAGCCAATGTAGACATAAATTGCAGCTCCAACCAACCTCGTGGCAGCATTGTAACACTCTTCATCCCTATTTCACCCACCGCCATGCCAACACACGACCTCCCAGACATCTCCTCGTCCCACCAAAAATCCCGCGTCCTCATCATCGGCGGTGGCGGTGTAGGCGCCATCGCAGCGCTGAACCTCGAGCTCGGCGGTCTCGCCTCCGTGAACATCGTCCTCCGAAGCAACTTCCAAGCGGTGACCTCATCCGGATACAAGATCGACTCAATCGACCACGGACGCACGACTTTCCGACCCACTAGCATCCTCCCATCCATCCCACACATCACGTCAGGCGACCCATCCTACGACTACATAGTTCTAACAACGAAGAACACCCCTGACGTAGGACCCTCCCTCCCATCAATTATAGCCCCAGCAATCATGCCAGGAAAAACAACTATCGTGCTGATTCAAAACGGGCTTAATATTGAGAAACCCTTCATAAAGCCATTCCCAAAAAACCCCATCCTCTCCGGTATCTCGCTCATTGGCTCCGTTGAGCGAGAACCTGGTTGCATCACACATTCTGACCCCGACCGCCTGATAATCAGTCCCTTCGCCAACCCCAACATCGACAAGAACCTAACTTTCAACGCCGCAAAACGCTTCACAGCTATCTACAACGCCGGGGGCAAAACGCAGTGCACGTTCGACGAAGACGTGGCGTTTCAGCGTTGGAGGAAGTTAGTCTATAATGCGTGCTTGAATCCCATTTGTGCGATCACGGGGCTCGATACTACTAGGTTGCGTATAGCCGATGATTGCATCGCGCGACTTGTTCGTCCGGCTATGGAGGAGGTTGTTGCGGCTGCGAAGGCGGCCGGGGTAATATTGCCTGGGGATATCATCGATGGCTCTATTCATATGGACCCAGTTGATATTTTCTTGGAACCTAGTATGCTTGCTGATGTGAAGAAGGTATAGTCATTGTGCTTTTATTATGGGGGTTTCTTTAATTAGCTGACGTGCAATAGGGTAATTTCATCGAATTCGAGAATCTAGTAGGAGAGCCTTTGAGGGTGGGTAAAGGGCTCGGGGTCCATATGCCAACGATCGAAGTCATCTATAATCTATGTCGAACAATTCAATGGCGGACTAAGGAGGAACGCGGGTTAATTACTATAAATACGAAGCAAGCGCTAGATAACTTGTAACCCATAGTCGGACTGGGACTTGAGGAGTTGGTATATTGAATATTCACTTCTAGGATTTATTTGAGCGCTCTGGATACGTAATTTTCGTACTCATTTTCCGAAGATATGCGCGAGGAATTTCGCACACCTGAATTGAAGTCCCCACTTTATTCACACCCTACGCCCTACACGATGCATCTAATCACAGCCCCACACTAACGAGCTCTAAACTAATCGACGCGCTTTCTTAGGGATAAAGCAATATGTTCATCCTTAGGCAATTTACGTAAATGTAATGGTTATCATAGTGTTTCTCTCTATTAAATACCCACTTCTCCCCCACACGGCGCTCTTTGCCATTAGTGGCGGGTTTGGTATCGTTAGTGCAGATACGCCCTACGCCCTTTCTACATCAACCTACGCCCTAGGACCGAGGATTTTATCTATGATTTCCCACTACTTAGCATCTGTTTACATATCCCTGCGTATGCGGCGTATTGGGCGTGTTAAGCGTATTTAGTACAGCCAAGATATCCAACTAATCCAACAATTCCTAAAACCAGAGTTGCTAACAATCAATGCAAATCCATCTCGGTTGGTTCGCTTGATTTGGTTAAACCAATCAATCCAATTCAAGCCGGAGGCATCGCTGAAGCAATTCAATTCAAGTTAAGGGGGTGAATTGATTTGGATTGATTGGTTCGATTGGTTGGGTAGGATTTGAGGCTCTGAGAGGTGATGGAACTGCATTAAGATTTGGCGACAAAACGGCCAGATTCCCATGGATTTTAGAGTAGTGGCCAGCGTTCGAATATGATCGGGGATGTTTAGAATTTCTGTCCCCTTTCCAAGCCTTTGGCACACTCTGTAACAGCAATCAGTTCTATTTGGTGATCGCGATGGTGAGGACTTTCAAGATGCGATTAACCTGGATGAGGAGGATGAGTTCCTATCGGAGTGGAGAAAGGCAGGACCTCTCGCTGTCCTTCTTGACATCATTCGCTCAATCAGTACATCCCAAACTAATGAGGCTTTTCAGAGGCTATATAAACAATCCTGTCAGCGCCTTAATAAGCCTTATTACCCACGTCATCTCATCAAGCCCTGTCGGACTCGCTGGACCAGCTATTGCCATTGCTTTCAAAGAGCTCTTAAACTTCAAGAACCCCTCAACGAGTACGTCTTTAAGAAGGTTGAGAACACCTTATCACCAAAGCAAATGGCTCCCGTCAACCCCATATAGGAAAGAAGAGGAAAATACAGAGTGAGCAGAGAAGGAGGCGCGGCTCTTCATCTGAGAGAATATGATGAAGGCTGCTAACTGGTAAATGGTGAATGAGTACGTCTCTATTTTGGCCTCATTTGATGAGGCTACAAACGCTCTACAGGGCAGAAGAAAGACTGGGCGGCATGGGGCTCTTTGGGAGGTTCAACTCACCTTTGAATATCTTCTCAATGGGCTTGAAGAGAAGAAGAATCAATTTCCTGAAGTAAGGGTGGCCATTCGGCACATAACGGCATCAACTGCCAACCAAACTTCTATTGCCGGGCAAGCAAGTTTGGTAGTGGGTCCCATATAGGAACTATTGACTAGCACAGATAAGTTAACGAATTCGCCCATAGATCGGGGTCTTGGTGTGTAGAGTGATGAATGAGAAATGGTGCGGTCCCACAGATGTCAGATTTTTGGTAGTTTTGATGGGTTTTAGGTTATATCACTAGTCTTGGCATGGTATTAAATAGTGAATGCTACTACCAAATCAAACAGTGACAAAACCCGGAGTGAAAT
>AJFL01003498.1:0-16653 GCA_000467735.1 Rhytidhysteron rufulum CBS 306.38
CAGAAATGAGCATACCTGAGTGATATGACTTGTTGCGTCAGGGGCAATGCATCATGGCCGATAAGATGAAGGAGGCGTTTGAATACGACGATATTTTCAAATTGCTTTATGTGAGCCCTATGGGGCGCTCAGAAAGTGCCGATGTATGAGGACCAGGAGTATTGCATTGATTCTATGACATCATGCGTTAGTTGATACACTGAACCGATGCCAAGAGGTATCATCAAAGGTTTCATGCATCAGCCACTCACTAGTCCAGACAACTGCAGCGACTATTGTTTGGACCTAAGGCCATATATCATGTATATAAACCTCCATAGATCAACTACAATCAATTAGGTCGTCCATCAAGTTCTCTACGCACTGCCAGCTCTAATTCCTCACACTTTAGCATTACCTTCTCGTCCGAGAGTGGTATGACGAAATCACTCACGCTTGCTGGGAATTCGCACACTTGGAAGAAGAAGAAGTTTCATGCCAAGAGGAAATGAAGATGGGGTTCTATCGCCTCAATAAGAAATTCCGGGAGGTGGATATCGAAGTTCAAGAGTGTGTGCGTTTGTACGGCAAAGGTCTCAGCCTCACTCCGCTGGAGATTCATAACGATGATGAGTTCCACGCTAATGTCTAAGTGCATCTTTTGCCAACTGTTCATCTGCAATTTTTATTGCAGTTTGTTGATGCGCCAGCTACTGATCCTTACCTTTGGGGGTTAGTTCACAACTATAGGCCTCTTTCCCTACACCTGCTAGACTCACTGTGCAGTCGAAATTAGGCACCATTCAGGCCATGTATTAGTTCAAATATATGTTATTCGCTGAAATATCACAGAAGTGTTTAATAAATGTATAGGTCCTCGTGAATAATAAAACAACATTCTTGTTATTCGCACGAAACGTGATATAAGGAACTTTTAAGGAACTTTCGATTGGATGTATCCTGAAGACTTCGCTTATGTGAATTGAACTTCTGGAAACGCTGTTGGACGATTGAGCAAATGTTGAGCTTTGTCTCGTTCCATATTATGATTGGCCATTCTGGCCCCCTCTTTGGAATTAAAGACGTGTCGGATCACTAAGGGGTGTAAAGATCGCATATATCTCCGATTTCAAGAGTAAAGTCACTTAAATTACCCATCACTCCCCCATTTCCTTTTTTGCTTTCATTGAAAAGATATTGTAGACTGTTCATAAACATATCTTTTAACTATTCTTTTAAATTGATAATCAAGGTTCACTTTGCTGATTTTGATCGGGAATACGGCTGTGATCCATAATTTCTTGACGCCACCGGTGGATGGGGAAAGCAACCAAAGCCCCCTTGAAGGATTAACTAGTAATGAAACTAGTATGGATTTAAGTGATTCCAACAGGATGATGCATATTTCTCCCAAATATTCAAGACGGAGAACTCCGCAGGACTTAAGCTAACAGGGGCGAACGAGTAATGTGTCATGAGGGGAAGATTGGGAATGTGATTCAGAAGTCAGGGAAATCGATAGATTCATGATGTCAGTCCGAATCCTTCCGGTGGTTAGGAGCTCAATCCTTCCGGTGGGAGTGTGAGTGGTATCCAATTCTAGTCTAGCTCAAGACCGAATCCTTCCAGTGGGAGAAACTAACTTTACTTCGTATTCCGCAGCAAGGGGTTAAGCACACCGGTGATTCTTTTTATTTTACGAATGATTTTGCTTTTTAAGAGCGAGGATTGGGGAATGGATTGAGTTGAGTGTACTCCGTCATTATTTGGGAACTTCATATTCACACTAGTTACGCAAATCCCTTTTTTTCCTCGGTGAAGAGACAACCACCGTTGTGAAAAAGCAACGAGGCCCAATCTGCTTTCCACCAACGGGTTGAGCGGGTGCCTCCTATGTCGATGAATAAATGCGTCCACGAACATGCATACCAAGGGGTTGATTAGTCAGATTGCAACTTGGCCTTTTGCTAGTAGTTGGCAGGACCCAAAACGCTCATATGACGCTCCACTAAATACCTATCTCTTTTCCACGGCCGTTCTCGTGTGGTTCTGGAGTGGTTAGTTATACTTCTACCGCCGGAGTAGGGCTTTCTTGCTAGTTATCTGGAGACCTAAGGGCATCGTTTGTTATACTACTCCACTTGAATACTGTGTACCCGCAGCCACCTGTATTGCTTATTTAGCTCTGAGTGCTACTACCCACACGGCCTTTTTTCATTTCTGACTTAGTAGAGGAGTCCAGAGGGCTACGTAGAATATGAAATTCCAGTCTCGCCATGATGATAGACCTCTTTTCCGACAACGATTTCGGCATACCCAGACTTAAGCCCTGAGCCTCTAACCCACGTTTTAGCAAAGTTCGTATCGGGCGTGCTAAGGCGCATATTCCAGGAGTTGTAATATGGATCTGGATATGAAGCTCAGAGTAATTGTGTCGCTTCTTGAGAAAGCCTCAGATGATTTCTCGCAAAATGAGATCAGAAATACTCTGTGGGTGACGCATCAATCACTACCTTGCGAAGCCTGCACGTCCAGCAAGCGAAACATGCCATCGCAGGAATCACCCACTGTCCTGTGATATATTTTAATGAACTACAGGAGACCATGCTTACAATTTATGCTCGCCAGGTAGTTTTCTAATACATGAACTAGGTGCAAATTATGAGGACCCCTCCGACCACTTCTCGAATGAAATATGCTAGAATGAGGTAGTGATTTCATGTCACTTGTCGCGTGTCCGCTTTTTCTAGAACGTTGCTCAGATCGAACCTTGGGACCGTTGGACGGTAGGCTATATCAACGAGGAAGGTGGTATTATTGGGAACCACCTAACGAACGAGGCCATCAAGCAGAGAAAAGGAAAGGCCATCCTAGCGCCGCGTCAGTGCCAGGTGTAGGATCGATCGGACGATGATGTATGAAAACCCGGCCGCGCAAGAAAGCTGCTTCACATGTCGCTCACGAGAATAGAATAAATCTCTGCTAGTCCCCGCCAACAAAGCTGGATGCGAAGCGAAGAGCTAAGGTTGGGCGGGAATGCAAAGTACTGAGAAGGGGAGTTGGTGTTTCTTGGGCAAAGCCAGACTCAGGAATAATGGGAAGTCATGTAAGATCACCAGTGTTCGAAAACACTTGCACTGTGAAAACATTCAAAGATAAAAAGCAACCTTTTCAATCTGTACCTAAAGTCATGATAAGAATCCTTTACAATTGCACGTGTTAAACAGTGTATGATGTCTACATGCTCGTAGGTACTATGATCAATGGAACAGTATCCTGAGCTACATATTAATCTCGTCACTCCTGGAACCACATTCTCATGCTAGGCATTCAATATACCCCAGTAGCGGCTACGCCTAACTCAGATTTCAAGCTCCATAGCGTGAATCAGGCCTAAAACAAGCTACCTCTTGGCAAATCTTGGGCATGTTGGACATTCTCACGTGGGAAGTGACTGTTGGAGATAGAGTTGCGATATCGTTCCGAATACCGTATATAATGTGGAGAACGTTGAAGCTAGTAGGGTTCAAATATCTGAGTAAACTTTGTCATGCTTACTCCCTCGCTGAGGTTATCACTCCTGTGGGTGTTGGTTCCCGTTTTTCCTTGCTAGTTTATCTCGTTTGCCTTGGTGTGAACGGTATGTACCGAAGGATTCTAGACTACATCCTACGTAGATCGGACCATGCGGAGTTTGCCGTTATTTATGCCATGAATAAACTAACGGGGAAAATAATACTTTTTATGGTAACAAGATTAGTTAATCATGTTCGTTGTATCCCCTACATTCGTTCATAGGTCAAGGATGGAAGTTTTTGCAGTCCAGTCATCCAAGAAACGTCAGTGAGTGTGGTTCATTGAAGCATTTTCGACCAAGTAACACGGTAATCATGCCGGCATTGATTGGCTAGTAATACGAATTAGTCCATGCACACGCACGCGGAGTACATATAATAACCTTGCTTTAAGCATACCGGCTTGGCTCCACTTGGCGTTGCTTATACGCTAATTATTTTGTAGATAGCGATGCGAAGATTTTCCAGAATACGCACGAATTCGATCGGCCGTTTCGGCATCTCCGACATGCTAAAGTGTTGTACGAACAACGGCACGCGGAAGATGCCGACCCCTTTCGAAAACGTTGGTTGTGATTGCCATTTCAAAAGATGGAAAAGAGGTTTCGGGTGTCGCATGAGAAGGGCAATAGATACAAATATCTAACACGGCAAAGTTTCTTGATGTCAAACTTGACTTTCTGCTCTCACGGTCGAACTGCACATGGGGACCTCGTGTTGACGTTTTGGAACTATGTTTCAGCCACTGCCGAGATATGCCGTTTATCTGGCTATTTCATCTGGAGCTTCTGGGCCTCGGCAGTGGGGTGGGGTATTAGTCAATTTCTCTATCTTGTTGATCTCCTCTTTTTCCATGCGTGAAGTGGGCGAAATGATTCTCAACGTCTTGTTGTCTTACCAAGCGACATTCCTTAGCACAGGTAGTAGTGTATACATTCGAAGCGCAGCCTTGGAAGTGAGGATGTAGTGGAACCCGGGGACAACGGTAGGCGGAATAAGCTTATTATGAAAGCGGGATAGCGTCTACTAGTGTAGGATGTAGGATTATACGAGGGCGCTGTAGAGCGTTAGAGCAACAGGTCGCGTGCATATTTGGAGGTTTGCAGAACTTTCCATGATGCCAAAGTTTAAATTTACCATGTCCAAGCGACTCTACCACTTGATTGGTGGCATTGGCTAGAAACAGACCTAATGAGGGTCTTGCCCCCGTCGCTACGCGTGGCAAGGCAGTAGGCTATACGAACAGAAGCGACCTACGCGAGCGCCTTCATACTGTCGATTGGTATCTTGCATACCTTGTCAATGGTGCTGTTGATCGATATTACACAATTCGCATAAAGGTTATTGCTTTTTGAGGCAGTGAAACTGTCTCTGAGATATATTTTTAGCCCCACGTTAGCATCAGGGATGTTGTCTATACAACCAATGTGGGGTTTTCATACAACAACGCTAATTCCTCGTTTCCGATCGACTGAAGGAGAATGCCGTTGTGTACCTCGCATGTACGTATGTATGTACCTAGGCTCAAGTTCGCGCAGGCTACTCCATAACGTTAAAAACAACCTTGAACCATGACATGACGGAGTAAGAACCTTAATTCAGGTTAAGCTTAAAGGACCAACAGCCCGTTCGCCGTTACTACCACAACACGCGTCAATCTAGAACAGAACCAACTGCTGATAAGATTACTTTTAACTCACAGTTCGCAATCCTTCACTCCCTTTCCACTCCTTCCCATCCTTCTATCCCCATGGCTCCCCGAAATTCCAGCCCAATCTAGTATCTAGTCACGAGCACTGTCGTTCCATTCTGCCCGCCACCATGGCCTTGACACGCGACAGCTTCAACATCTAATCGCTTGGCATCACTTAGCCAGACCATTCACAATTAACCGACCATCGTCCCCTGTATCGTGAAATTTCCACTCTAGTGGGTATTATGGGACGACAGAGAGAATTCGATCGATCGATCATGGGCTCGATTTACTATAAACACTGGCAGAAGACGCTCTTTTTCCATTTCCTCATCGGCCATCAGACTCTTCCGAGTCGCGACATTCTTTCTAGCCAATTACATTCGTTGCTACAGCGAGATTTTTTTTTATAATGTTAAAACCGTGGAGCGCCACGGGCTCCGTCCTCTCGCTTCTCTCCCTCTTTCTTGGCAGTGAGTTATCCAATACCCGTCATAAGAAAGTCACCTAATGTCCAATAGGCAATGCCCTTCCTCTGACCACCACGCCTCTCGAGAACGCAGTCACTCCCGTTGAACATCAGCTTCTCAAACGCTCTCTCGGCGATGGTGTTTTTCTACGTTTGATGGCGGTGGGGGCCTCCATCACCGAAGGATATGGGCAAAGCGATCATAATGGTTATCGGAAGCAACTTCGTGATCAATTGGTCGGTGGTGGAAACGGTGTCAATTATGTTGGCGTCTTGAATAATGGGAATTTCGCGGATAATGACCATTGCGGTTGGTTTGGAGAAAAGATTGAATCGATCACTGATAAGTTGTCCTCGACGGCGGCTTTGGTCTACCTACCCAATGTTGTCCTCATCAATGCAGGTAAGCACTAAAAAGATGATCCACTGCACAGACTTTAATGCTGACCTATGTAAATGCACGAACAATTGCGCGATAGAAGAGGATCCCGTATCTATGCGTGAAAAGATGTCCAAAATGGTCGACAAAATTTTCTCCCAGGTTCCCGGCGTCACCATCATGCTATCCAGCCTCATCCCTAATCGAGACCACGATGCCTGTACACTCGCATACAACTCCGAACTAGCCAGTCTAGTAGGAAGTCTGCAATCAGAAGGAGAAAAGATTATATATGTGGAAATGCACAACGCAGATGGTCCGCAACTTGGCGACCTAATCGATGGTATTCACCCTAACGATGCTGGGTACGAGAAAATGGCGAAGCAGTGGTACAATGCTTTCTACCAGGCCCACTTCAATGGCTGGCTGACTGAAGCTGACCCTAATGGCCTACCAGACACTGGGTATGTTGTTATTCTCTCTCATCTACGATAAAGAGGTGAATGATAGTCACGTGGACGCTAGCAAGGCGTAAGCGAGGCCAACGAGCCAATGAGAGGGCTTGTATCAACGCCCTTGATTTTCATTCAACTTCCCTTTACCTTCATTCTCTTCATAACCAATACTCCCGACGACAGAGCTAACTTCTCACATCAGCGAGGGCGACACATGCGACAAAATCCCCGAACGTGTCAACGGACCCCATCAAATTCAAGTCGGTGCTCTTCAAATTTGGGACGACGGTACCTACGTTCATAAATCCAACTCCAAGGGCACCATTCTTGACCCCGATCTCCCACCCAATGAGGATGTTGATGACGACTGGTACGCGAAGGGTATGCGGTGGGCGGATATAGATGGTGATGGTAAAGACGACTTCGTCTGGGTCGGAGAGGACCACATCCTAGTGATTGCGCTCAGTCTTGGTGGTGGTAAATTCGGCACTATTCATAGTCACATCTTCGACCAGCACTGCCTTCGCAAGGGTGTACAATTCGGTGATGTAAGTCTATTCATGTTTATTCACTCACTATGTCACATATGCTAACATTTGACACAGATCAACGGCGATGGTACGCATTCCCGCATTTCACAACACTCTATGGAATGGACTAACCCACCGACTCACTAGGTCGAGATGATTTCATATGTATTGGTGCGGAAGGTAACATGTACGGTTGGATCAACGACATCCAAGCCGAAACCTGGAATCCTAAGTGGCGTGACATTGGTCTTCTGATGGAGATTCCCATGTCCGAGTACGCACAACCGAACGTTAGAATCGCTGGTAAATGACCACCCTTGAGAAGCACATCGAGACCCGAGAATCAAAACACTAACCAGACTTAGATATCGATGGTGATGGCCGTGTTGATTATGCTATCATCACCAACAGTGGTGATATCTACGCATGGCGCAACGGTGGCCAAAAGGATGGCCCTATCGAGGCATACGACGGCTATTGGCAAGATATGGGTTTTATCTTTGGTGGTAAGGCCAAAGGTGATCTCGATGGCGTTCGTCTAATAGACATCAACGGTGATAGTCGCGCTGACTGGTTGTATGTGAATGACGATGGATCTATCGATACATGGATCAACCAACGGGCTCATGATGTTGGTCTTATGCCATATTGGATCGATGCTGGGCGAACTCACGGTGGTATGGGTGTTTCTGGAGCTCGCGATAAGGTCTTCCTTGGAAAATTCTGGGGCTCTGGTCGCGCTGACTATGCTTATGGCTCTGGTGGTAATAAGGTGGATGCTTGGGAGAACGTTGGTTCTGGTGGCACTATGCGCAAGGGTAAGTCTTCGAGGGAACCCCTATTTTTAATATATTTGAATACTAATCATATAGCAGGTGATGGAGCCCGCTATTGCGACATGCGCAACACCGGCAGCGACGACTACGTCTGGGTGGGTCCTGATGGTGAAATGTACGTCTATGGCAACAAGAATGATCCCCCCAACTGGATCTTCTACGACAAGGTCTACACATTCGGTGTCCCACGCAAGGAGCTTCATCTCCGCGACTTCGATGGCGACGGTCTCTGCGATGTCATGCACGTCAACAAGGCCTCTGGCGCCGTACGTCTTTGGAAGAACGGCTTCGCCAACGAGAAGTTCAGCTTCACTGACAAGGGTACTGTCTCTGGTGGACTCTGCAATCAAGGATATGGTCCTGGTTTGTACGATTTGGGTGTGAGATTCGCTGATGTAAGTTCTTCCACTGCTCCACCATTGAAATATATGCTGACAAGTGATGAATAGATCAACGGTGATGGTACGTTTCCAAACATCGAGGTATACACTGCGATCACTAACACATCATCTAGGTCGCGCCGATTACATGTGTATTGAGAAGGATGGGCGAGTTACCGGCTGGCTCAACCGCGGTGAAAACAACTGGGACAGTTTAGGCCAAGTGAAATTCAGCGTTGGTGCTGATCGTGCCAACCTACGTTTCGCAGATGCAAGCTCCCACCCCACTTCTATGATGCCTTTATCAGCTAACAGTCTTCATAGATTAATGGCGATGGTCGTGATGATTTCCTTTGGCTCGAAAAAATCAACGGTAAAGTTAGGACTTGGTATAATAATGGCCAGGAGCCTACTCTTGGAAGTGCTTGGTCCTGGGAATGTAGGAACCCAGACTGTGTTACTCACAACGGTGGTATGGCGCAAGGAGCCAACATTCACTTCGGAAATATCGCTGGTGTTGGACGCTCGGATTTCATCGAGGTTATTCCACTCAGTGAGTCGCACCAAGATTCAATTCATCTCTCCCGTAAGGTCGCAACTAATTCTACTACAGACGCCGCTGCGAATGTCTGGTACAATGGCTGCCCCGGTAATGAAGAAGGTGACGACACTCCTCCTGTCACGCCTCCACCTGAGGAACTCAAACCGCACTGGACAGGCATTGATAAGGACGAGAGTGTTGCTGGTGGATATTCATGCTCCGGTGGTGAGGAAGTGTGTCAGCAACCGTTATTCGAGGACTCTGATTTCGAAGACTTTTGTGAACAATTGTTCTTAGATGGGTAAGTTTGAACATGTACAATTATCACCGACAACCCGGAGAAGCAGAAGCTAATTCAACGGTCAAAATAGTTGCAACGACAAAGGTCAAATCATCGGATCACTTAACGCAGCCAATTATCTCCATTGGCCCGCAACTGGATGTTATGCTTCCCGCCCCTACAGCGTCCAGGAATGTATTGATATCATGATCGAAGCTATCACCGTGAGCTATGCCTCCCTGGGTGGCGCCTGTTCCTACCACGCCCACATTGCGACATCGAAGGGTGAGATTGCAGGTATCTTAACCTCGCAGGGTATCTGCTTGGGAACCTCTCCAGATCCCCCTGATGGTTAGATGATGACTACTTTATGATTGCTAGCTTAGTATGACTAGGCTAGTTGAGACGATTGGATTTGAGGATTTTGGAGGTTCAAGCATTTCATGTTTCTGGTGTATATATAGTTTTTTGTGATTCATATTTATGTAGCACCGATGTTTGTATTGGTAATGGCTACAATGTTTGAAAGGTTTTTTACCCACGCTTGCTGATTTCATAGCTTTGAACTAACCGACTTCCGTTAGGTTAACGAATAGATATTGACAGAATTGGTGAAATGATGATTGTGGACGACGAGAACGTGCGAGCAATTGCAATGGGTATCATACAAAAAAAGAACAATTAACCACCAAATCCCTTTTCAAAAAAAAGATCGTTGCCACAAAAAAGAATTGTTCCTGTAAACGAGCGACACCTCAGGGATCTAAGATTATCGGTTAGAAAGGGAATTAAATTTGGAAAATCGAAGTCAACATACTCGAACCCTGGCTCCCGAAGGAACAGGCTTAGCAGGCCTGCGCGATAACCACTCCGCCAAAGTGCCTGTGTTGGGTGTTTGATTGTGGATCTAGGTAACTATAAGCTAGTTCATATTATTTCGTACGTAACTTACGTACGTAATAAGATATACTAGCTTACGTTGTATAAGCGCTTGGGCGCATTAAAGTCGTCATGGCTTAGAACTGTCCACTATGATTGGTTAGTCACTCTTCTCGAATATCACGTAAGCTTGCCAGTGTGGATGTATTTCACCGAATGCCATGTGTACCGGCCGAATCAATGAGCCATAAGCCCTATATATATTCACTCTATTCTCCCTCGCATTCGTATATCAATATCATCACTTCCGTCTTCGCCATCACCATCATCACCAACTATCTATCCTATCCACCCTCTGAACTTCTTCAATAATGTCTGAATTTACTTCTACCCGCGAAGGCTTCGAACGCGCCATGAAATGGAGCTTGACCGGTCCACCCGAAGATGCAAAGGCGTATGCCGAGGGTACCGCAACGCCATCATTCTACCACGTCATGAACGGTCAGCGTCTTGAATACGATGCCTGGGTGAAAAGCATCGCTGAATGGCGAGGTAAGATAAGCCACTACGAACCAAAAATGTAAGTATATTTCCACTTTTTCCATCTATTCTATTGTAAAATTCTGGGCCCCTAAGCTAACTATGGGTTACCTTGCTCAGTGAAGAGTTTCTCCGCGATGGCGACCAACTGGCCGCGCGTATGACAGGAACCATCAAGGTTGATGGGAATGATACATTTTTCGAGAGTTTCTTATTTGCGAAAGTGGATAAAGATAGTGGGAAGATTGAGTGGCTGATTGAGCGGTCGGTTTGGGGACCCGTGGGCGCGGCGCCAGAGCATGGTATTAATTGAAAGCACTTTTGTGAGGAAATTAATGTTTGAATGCGGTAGGATAAGGAATTCGATTATTTGGTCTACTAGGACTGTGGCTACTCTACGACAAACCCCAGTGAAATATAAATCGTGGATGAATACCTTTTCCGTTAATCGCAAGTTTAGAGTTGAAGTTGAAATCACGATAAATGAATCCAACATGGCGATAGCCATAAATAACGCTTACAGAAAATCTTCACACGGTCCCACTTATTGAGTAAGTAACCAAATTCTGCGGAAATTGAATTTGTGGACTAACGTTTATATCCATTCACGTGGACTCCAAAGACCGCGTAGCCCACTCTCTCACCCGCGAAGAAGCAAACCCAAATGTAAATAAGCGAAGTATTGTAGAGCATCAGACAACCTGCCTCAGGACCTCCTTGACAAGGCAAATGATATGCCATTTCGTCTAGCCTTGTGCCGCTAACATGCGTATTCAGCGCCACCAATACTGCGAACTTTGCCGGGTTCCCGGAGTTGACCATACAACGCTCGTCATTGCAGTCATGGAAGCATTTTCACTTGAATTAGATGGAACAACCGGGATGATCATGTTCGAGATAGTCACACTCTATATTTGTCTTTGATATGTTGAGACTGTTCTCGCCAGACCCAGGGACCTTATCAGCCTCGTGGCTTTTGTTGTTCTTCGTGTGTCGGAGATAGCTGGTATTCGCTACTTTCTACCAAGGATGGATGCATACTCCGTCAGTAAGGTGTGGAGGTATCTGCATTCCCGTGCTTGGCTTTATGTAGGCTGCGCCTTTTGGGGTCAGGGACACATGAAGTCCCAAGCCGCACTGTGCTATTGGTTACACACACATTTTGAATTTTAGATTAGCCAGTGATCCACTACACAAACCGGAACCGTCAACGTAACTTGAATTCTGCGCTGATGGAAGACGAAATGTATTGTAATCCACCCTTCACGTTCAATGAAAATTATTCATCGCAACAAGTATGCATCCATTTTATTCATTGGTTAACTACCTTTTCATCCAAATCATGTAAGCCTGTTTTATTCACCACGCCCTCTAGGTGGCCCAGCATTTGAAAGAGCCCATCTCATCACCGTAACACCTCTTTACATTCCCTTGAGATCTCTTGCTATGACACCCGTTCTCATGATTCATATCATCAACACCCGGATAAACGATCCCCGAAGCGAGTTGATCCTGACAATTGTAATCGCTAGCACGTCGTTAGTTCACTTGTCCATAATGCACGTTTATGGGAGGATGTAAGCTTACCTGTACCAGTTGCAAGTCGTACCTGGATCAGGACCGAACGAAGAAATGGAATGCCACTGATGTGTGTTAAGTTGGTATCTTATTAGTGAAAAGAGTACATACCCATGGAGAATCCAAACGGATACAGGTGTCTAGCGGTTGCACCTTGTATCCACATGTTCCTTGCCAGTATTCGTCTGTGCAGATATATATCTAGTATATATGTTAATCAACGGATTTCTGGAACAAGGATGGAAGAACAATACGTACACCACCAACGGTTCGCTTTCTCGTGTCGATTGATCGAGGAATGAGATCGTCTTTTGAGAATGTGGCATCATTGGGTTCGGACATTGCTGCGGCGTGGATGGAAAGGCTGAAAAGAGCCACGACACTGAAAATTTGGACCTTCATCTTGCGTTGGATCTTCCACTATGCTGCAGCTACTGAGGGAGATGGGATTAGGAAGTGCTGCGGCAATGCTTTTATGTCTGAGAAATTGGATATTATTCTTGGCCAGACTGACCGGTGAGCGGCTCGTACGAGTTGAGGATTTGTGTTTCCAATGGACTCCGTCCGTCCAGCCACCGGAGCGCACATTCTAGGAGAGAGGTTTTGATAGAGGCTAGTCTAGGTTAGTTCAGGTTAAAGCCTTTCCAAGTTGATTCGGGGCGTAATATTGAGTAGTCAAAATCCTGGAATAGCTATCCACGTGGGTGTACATTGTACAAATGCAGTGACGCCACGGAAGCCATTCCGGCCCCTCAATCCAGCCACCTCCGCCCCCACCTTTTGAACTAAAGCTTTGTGATCACAATTGCAATCCATTCTATTATCCTGTGAAGCAGTGACGTTGTGGATTGAGATATCATTCAGATATCATTCAGTCCAGGGATGAATGACCGTTCAAGATACAGATTGCTAGAACATGTATAACAATACCTCTTGCTCAGGTCACGTTCGCAAGACATAATGCCCAAAGAATATCCACTTCGGATGTTTGAATTAACTTCCTATCCGCGTGGGTAATATAAGAGCCCGTTATTATTAGAGTATACCTGCTGGCATGTTTCAATCTCGACCCCACTTCTTATGGCATGATTTTCGCGGGGCAATTGTGAATATCCCTAAGCTCGCATTTTCTTTTTCCCTCCTAGCCGAGAAAGTTATAAGCAAGCCTCTTTTTCTTCAGCTAGTCAGGATAATCCATTCCCCAATCAGTGTATTCTGCACAACTCGACTGTTACACAGCATAAAAAGGCAACCACGTTCAGTTCAGCTCCGTTGTCTGGCCCGCTTATGTTGCAGGTAAGCACGGGAAGCTCACAATCGCTCTTCTCATATCTGTAGCTAATGATACAACCGAGTGCGCCTTATGCGCGCCACTGATGACAACCACCTAGAATCGGGTGTTACCTTATCTATAACCTTGGGGCTCAGCTTGATCCGTATCTAGCGATAAAAGATGGTCACCAGCATCCGATCTCGAGAACTCTGTAGCCTCCTCCCTTGCACCAAATTCTCAACAATTATCCTTCTCTTGCGATCTCATCCATCTTCCTATTCACAAGCATGTCACCCCATGCCCACAATGTCACCGTGCCATGGGTACCTCTAGCAGAATTCGACTGGTCCTTTGCTCGCTCAGGCCCACTTCCCTGGAACCAAACTGTGTGGTCAATCATCGCCGTTTTCACAGCCTTACCGCTATGGATGACCTTCGAATTAACGGTCTGGATCTTCTACACTTTCCGTCGTTATACCGGTCTATACTTCTGGTCCGTTTTAGCCTGCACCTGGGGCACAACTCTACACGCTCTAGGTTTCGTCCTCAAAATCTGTGTCCCGCAATGCAACTGGATAGTGGCTACAATCCTAGCCGAGATTGGGTGGGTGGGAATGGTGACTGGTTTCTCGGTTGTACTGTATTCGAGGCTCAAACTTATCGTAGGCGGTGGGTCGAAACATCGGATTCAACGCTTGACTCTCGCTATGATCATCATTGACGGATTTCTCTTCCATGCCCCCACCATCGTGTTTCAGTTTGGAGTCTCAAACAAGCCAACGCACAAGAAATACCTCCCGTACATGGCGCCCATGGAGCGAGTTCAGGTTATGGCGTTCTCGATTCAGGAGATCATTATCTCCGTCATCTACATATACCACACGCTCAAATACTTCCGCGGCGGCTTCAAACGAAACGCCCGCAAGACCATCACGCTTTTGATATGGGTCCAGGTCATTGTGATACTTTGCGATGTCATCGTCATCACCCTCGACTACTGCGAATACTTCACCTTGAAAGCTTTGCTACACTCCTTCGTTTATGCATTTAAGCTTCAGCTTGAATTCGTTATTCTCAACGATGTCAAGACTATGGCACAGCAGGGGATTTTTATGCCTTCGAGTTCGGGACGAATAGATTCGCCATGGGATGGAGGATTGCCTTCCTCGGGTGTTCGTGATCTCTCTATTCCGCTTTCGTCGAAGGGTTCAGCGACTGCCAGGGCGGTCATACAGGAATAGGATATTGGGGCATAGAATCTGGGATGATGGATAAAGCTTCAGAGTATACCATGGGGCTTGATTGTGTGTCGTTGTCATATAGCAGAATTAATTCAGGTTCGAGTTTGGAGATGTCTTGTATTTCGCTCGCTCAACCTTTCTGCATAGTTGAAATATGCTCATTGAATCATTGAAATCCATCCCTTTCATTTATGCATCACCTTAAGTAATCGATACACCCCTTCCCCTCTAGGTTCAAAGTATAGAATCATCGGGAAGCAGACTCTCCCTCCATTTCATCGCCGCATGCTCATTCGCCCACTCCAACAACTTATCATAATCCGTACATTCATGTTCCGAGCCCTCACCAGGCCCTGCATCTGTCTTCCCCTCCAACGTCGTATCAGCCGAGCAAATGATGCCTTGCCGAAGATAATTAAAGCAATGCGCCGAATGATGCGCCACCTCATCAACCAACTCCACCCCACCATAACCCTGTTGAAAGTATTTCGCGAGGTAGGATAAGCAGTGTAGTTGATGGAAAACGGACATCATGTAGCCTGGTCCGTCGTTATGGCGATCCACTGCGACGATGTAGGGTTCCGGGAGATCGTATGGGGTGGCATCGTCTAGGACCACAAATCCTCGACTTGCTGAACGATGTCGTTAGCTTAATTCTTCACTCATGTAAGTATTGAATCTCACCTGAACTAAATGGGATCCAGTCGTGGAGGGTATGCAATGTGGTAGACTCGTTGAAAAACATGTCCTCACGCGCATATTTTTTGTCATTATGGAAGGTGTATATCTTTCGTGGAACTTGAATTTAAGTTAGTGGAATCATCGTATCGTGACTACTTTTCAAAGAATCATAGGACAAGATTCGTGCGACATACGTCGAGGCACTGGTGATCTTCTAAGGGTTTCCCTTGGTGGAGCTCTGAAAAATACGAGAGTCACTATCGTCACTGCCATCGCAAGCTCGAGAAATATTCGTAAATACCATGTCGCTCGACAGCAGTATTTATGATGGGATGAAGTTGAAGGATTTTTGTTGTTTCCGGACTGGGGAAGAAAAGCTTCCTCTTCTTCCATGGTTTCGTGCTTCTTGGAATGCATGATGCGAGGCGAGGTTCGAGAACTCCATTCAACTGGGACGTAAATTGAGGAACGGAATCTCTAATATAGATTACCGATTTCCTTGCCACCCGGCTAAATGGAAGGTTTGAATCTTGGATTAATTACATTGTGCCACTCCATCCCTGCATGGCCTGTCGCCTTTGTATGGACGCGGTTAAATATATTATAGCATATGCAGCTGACTACTTCCTGTTGTCCCTCGTGCTTGTATAGACAAAATATAATGTAAAAGTCTAGTATCTTCGTAATGATTTTAACTTTGACCCCGATTCTGATGACATCTGCCACTTTATGTTGGAATTTCAAAGCAGGACATCACTGATATGAGAAAAGAACATACACCTTAAGAATGGAGATATTTGCGAATAAGGTATGAGGGATATTTCACTGTCTCATAAGTATATACTAACAAGAAAAAATATATACAAAAACCACCACTCAGTAAAATCCCAAGTAGCCTAGCCCGCTAGTCATACACCTCCATCCACCAATCCACCCTCGCATATATCGCAAACATACTTCTACTCAACAAGATAAACCGTATCCTCCAACGCCCTCGTATTCAAGAACTTAGTCGAAATATTCTGAATATCCGAAACACCCAACTGCTGCGCATCCGCCACAATCTCCGTCTTCAAAATCTGAATCGCTTTCTGAACACCCTCCTCCCCAAAAACATTCGCATACATGAAAGATCGACCTAATCCTACAGCGCGTACTCCCAATGCAAGAAGCTTCAATACATCGGATCCATATCGTACTCCACTGTCAGCGAGAACGTCTACCTTGGTGAATATCTCGGGTGCATTGCGACGGATCTCGTAGGCGATTTCGAGGGGCGAGGGCGAGTGGTCAAGTTGGCGGCCGCCGTGGTTGGAGATGTAGATTGCGGGGGCGCCGGCGTCG